>CM048916.1:389795-437295 GCA_026686955.1 Epinephelus cyanopodus
GCAGCCCTCCTCTTCCCCGTTGCCATGGTGACTCGTTGAATCGGGGCTCCATTGATGCTGGCTTCTTATAGTTGTGGTGCACGCGCTTAACTCCAGGTGAAACTACTCCGAGTTGATTAAACTGATTCAAATCAGCTGTTCTGGAACCGGAAACTCAAAGTTTCCTATCTCAGAGTAGATCAACTCAGAGTTCAGGATTAGACTCAGAGTTTGTTGAACCTGCTTTGTGAAACGGACCCCTGAAAGTGCCAATGATTTTTCTGCTGACTTTGTTATCTTGGTTCATGAGTTTTTCTGTTTCAGATTGAGTGATGCTGGTTTGCATCACTAAAAAAAAAACTCATTACACCAATCACTCATCATCATCATCAATCAGTTTAAACTGCCTGACACTCTAGGTGTTTCTCAATGTCAAGGAAGGATCCTCAAATTGATGAATTTGAAGGACGTCATCGACCCACCGAAGACTGTTCATTTGTCAAGGATCCTTCTGAGTTTCACAAAGGACTGATTCCTTCTTTCAGAGAAATTCAAAGGATGCATGTGTGGATCCCCCGCGGGTATAAAATCCCCACAATGTTTTGCACAGTGCACGATTTGGTGGAAGTGTGGGCAGGGCCTCTTCAATGAAACCTGTGACAGCGGAGCTCAGCAGGATTTAGATAATACCACGTTTGATTTGACTCCGACTCGGGAATTCGGGCAGGATCCAAGCAGCCTGAGTCGGTTGGAATGACGTCATAGCAAAATGGCATCGCATACTGTGAGAGGTAAACAGTCACTTTCTCCTCAACTTTTACTGTTATGCATCGTCTAATTTAGCATTTGTGTTACTAAAAGTGTAGAATTACTTTGCAGTGGCATTTCCATTCCCACTCTGTTAATTTGTGATTTCTGTGCGTGCATGTAGTAGGGACAAAAAAACACAGTAACATTAACGTTACTTAAGTGTTTGTGTTCAAAATATTGTATGTCCTAACTTTACATAGAATATTGTTTTTCCCACATTTAAACTGCAGTAGCCTATAATTATAATATTTAGCAATAATACTGCAGTTTTTATATCCACAAAACGGCAGTTTTGACACATGGAAATAATTACTGTATTTATCTATCGTAACGTTAACACAGTCAGTTTGCTTTTCACGCCATCATCCTGGTAGTGACGTTACGTTTATTTGTTGTTGTTAATTCATGTTCGTTAGTGCTTCTGTTAACACTTTCTCAATAAAAAGCATGCTGTGTTCCCCTTCTGTACCCATCTTTAAAACACACTTCGTGATGGATGGTTGTGACAGCAGCAAAGCATACCTGTAAGGCAACAGAAAGTAAGATGTTTATTTATTTATTTAGTTATGTAATTGGGCTATTTATCTTACAACCTAGATGTTTAGGCATGGGGGAAGTTATGGAAAGGGAACATAGTTCTGCGCGTACAATACAGCAAGACAGGCCAGTTGACACCTCCATTGCCACATGATGAGATTTATTACATAACATGATTTAGATAAAACATAAAAAGTTTTAAATGAATCATTCACAGCAGAGATGGAGCACTGAGTGCCTCGCCCCCCGATAACTGTCTGCTGGAAGGACTCATCCTACCAAGGAAAGATCCTTGACTTTGAGAAACACCCTCTGAGACGCAGCTAATGTTAGCACAGCAGCTACACACAAGTACACACACAGGTTCACACACACAGGTACACACACAGGTACATAAACAGGTACACGCACACAGGTACACAGGTAAATAAACAAGTACACACAGGTACACACACACACACACACACACAAGTACACAAAGGTACATAAACCGGGCACACATACACAGGTACACACAGGTACACACACACACCATTACACAATGAGATTGACCGATATATCGGGCGGATATTTGGGTTTTTTAAAGGCATGGGCAGATACCCGAGAGCTTTCGGATGTTTTTTGTTTTGTTTTTTAACTTCAGGGCCTGATTTACAGACAGGCATATCAGCAGGCAGCCCAGTGTTGCTGGAGAACACGTGCAACACTTTCCCCTCCCTCGCTCGGTGCCTAGGTTACCAGCCTACTGGCAGGGTGTAGCCGGATAGTGATGGGAATTCCGGCTCTTTTTAGAGAGTTGGGTTTTTTTTGGCTCGGCTCACAAAAAAGAGCCAGCTCTTTCAGCTCCTAAATGGCTCCTGAGATTTTTTTGTTTGCTTTAAATCAATTTATTACCAACAATAATGTAAAATTTAGGGATGTCCCGAACCAGCTTTTTCACTTTCAATCCAATACCGTTATTACAGCCTTGAGTTTTGGCCAATACCGATACCGATCCAATCCAAGCACGTATTATACACACATTCACTTATTTTGTTGTCAGTCATGCTAGAAAAGGTTTGATCAAGCGATATTACTCTAACAAGAACAACTACTTAATCAGGTTAGTTAGAAGGATCCACAACAGTTGGTATGAGAAACTGACCCGTTTATTGTTAACAGGGTTAAATAAACAAACTTTAAACTTGAACATTAACATTAATAAAAAAAATATAGCTGGTTTGCTTTGACCCCTTAATAAATAGAAAATAAATCAACATAAGAAATCCTTAAAAAATGTCTAACATTGAAATTAAAATAGCAGCAAGACTCCACACACTTGTGCTTTGTCCCCTAATAAATAAAAAAGATTAACACCACAAGACGTTGTTGACATTTAACAAACAATGCAGCCTTTCCTTTTCAGTTATTTTAGTAGTGTCAGTGCCAGCCTGGTGCACAGGCACACAATATTGTACAACTGTTTAAACAAGCAATAGTCCATCCAGGCTCCAATTTCACTAATTGTGCCCAAAACAATGCCATCAGCGCTCTTTACTTAAACAGTAAGAATGTAAACCAAATAAAAATATCATTCTCAAAAAAAACAGAGCATAAAATAAATAGTCAGCTAACTAAGTTGACCGCTACTCCTCCTACCCTTCGTGTGTGTCTGCCGTCTGCATGCTGGCCTGGTGGATTGATAGTAAGTACTGGAGCAGATCCCTGGAATGAACTGCTTGAATCGGGAGTGCTGGGCTGGCCGAGAAAATCTGGATTGGACTCCATGAAAAACTGGATCGGAGTTCTTCGATCGGCATTTTTCCATGCAGTCTGATTTGATGCCGATCCACATTTTTTGCTAATATTGGCGGCCGATATAGGACATCCCTAGTAAAATTATGTGTAAAATGAATTACTAACGTAAAAAACATACATTATATCAAATATTTATTATTTATATGGCTTTGTTTATATACAGAGTGCTACAAAAAATAAATTCTAAAGTACAAAAACAAACTTTTAACTATTTTAAACTTTTAGCTTCTTTTCTATTAAACACTTGGAACTATTTACAGTGAAAACAACATAGAGAAGCTTACAGAATCACCTCCCAATGAGGAGCCGGCTCCCGTCGTTCACTTCAAAGAGCCGCTTCGCGCATCCGACACATCACTACAGCCGGAGTATTGGACAGTGGCCAAATAATCAACACAGCTCCTGGGGAGAGAACGGTAAGGCTTAAGTTTTGATCCTTCAGAAATTGTATTTTCAACTGGTTACTTAGCTGTACTGTTGCCTTGAACTTTGAGAGTGAAAAATGCGAATGCCGAATGAATGGTCTTTAAATATGCTTGCAACTGTATCACTATCTAACGCACTAGATTTTACACAGGCTAATTCTACAGCTAGGCTAGAGAGCTAGCCTCATTGAGTTTGTCAATATGAATGGGCAGTTACTTCGGACACCACTCGTGGGATCAAATTGTAACCATAAAACACCAACATTTATCAATTCAGTGGTGTTTTGAGAGTTTCGGTCTAGTCTAGTCGACCAAGCAGAGATATAGGCACGGGTGGTCTGAGGAGCAGGAGAGCTGTTTGAAGTATGACGGGAGAAAATAGTCTATGCGTGGTTAAAGTTTATTTGAGTTAACGTTGATAATGCACTGAAAATAGATGCAACAAGTCGCTTGCTTTTTAGAGCAGAGAGTTGTTGAAATGCGTTGCTTAAGGTGCACTAACATCGACGCAGTTATTTTCATGCGGGGTACATCTCACAGCTTCTTTGACAACATTTCCTTTGCTAATCTGTTGTCTTTGCATAGATGGCTACATAATAGGCCTACGACAAGGTTATTTCATGTACGAAAAGGTAAACGATGACACTCTTTTCTTTTGCAAATTAAAGACTGCATTTCAATTACTATTTATTTTGGTTGATCGTTTCCTTTTTTTACAATGGCTACATGAACATGAACATTCAAAGCATTACATGAGTTGACAATGAACCTAATTAACCTAACAGCCTATTTTATTTTACATTTTGTTGTGATAACCAGATTATGACTATTTGACTTATAACAGTATCTATTAGCAAACAATCTAACATCAGGGCTGTTTTGGAGATGTTGATGAAAGGTACCATGATGATATGATGCGCACAGAATACGAGGGTAATAGAATGAGTTTAACACAAAGGCACTCGACCAAAATATACTGGATTTGTGTTTTTCTTCCTTCTTGTTTTAAAGCAATCCCCTGATGGCTGAGAAAACTAAACCCATATTGAGGAACTTCGCCAAGTCACCACCAGGAAAGGCTAGGTGCAGCATATGCAACACGTTGGTGAGCATGGTAGCTGAAAAGGGTAGCCAGGTTTTAAAACGGTACGCAGCATGCAGTATTCTTTCACAAACTTCCCTTTCAATACAACATTTTAGCCCTAAACAATAATAGATAGTCACATCAGATAGAGGTGTATGAACAATTAATTTTTACCAGGTTCTGTAGATTTTTAGTCCCAGTAACATTATATCCAGTGACATGGTTAAACTCCATCCGCTGTCTCTTAGGCGATGTAGCTACGAGCCAATACAGTTAGGAAATGTTTTGGGCTGCAGGGCTGAGTTTCCCAAAACATGATCCTTCTTTGCAACGCTGTCTTCTTTGTGGCTTAAAAAAAACTCCACTGCAAAAAAGTTACTTTTTTCAGTAACGCATTATTTTTTTCATGTAAGTAACTGAGTTACTAACTGAGTTACTTTTTAATGAAGTAACTTGTAACGGTAACTAGTTAATGTTTTTCAATTACTAGCACTGGTGGTCTCACCTGAAGCGTCACCACCTTGAAGCTTACAATGAGGCAATCAAAGAAAAGGAAGAGAAAGCAGCAGCTGCTGCTTCTACAAGCAGTTCAACACTATGGTTGTTTCAGATGTTGGCTTTCAGCGGTTGGTGAGACTGCTAGAGCCCAGATATACTCTCAAAACTGAAAAACGCTATTGCACAGATGTCATGGAGGGTGTCTACATGAAAGTTGAGGAAAAAAACAAGGAGCTGGTTACACCAGACAATGCAGACCCCATTTATCCTTCACAACTGACTTGGTCTGGGGAGACCAAATCCCTGATGAGTCTGACCTGTCATTTCATTGACAGTGACTGGGAAAGGAAGCAAATAGTTCTAAATGTCAAGGCAATGTCGGGCTCCCACACTGGTGAATACATCGGTGAGATGTTCCTCACTGTGCTGAGATATTGGGAAATTGAGCTTAACAGAATTGTGCTTGTGCTCCGTGATCTCCTGACCTTAGCTGCAGTGCCCACATGCTACAGCTGGTAGTCAATGATGGCATCAACAGCCAGCGAGTAGTCAGGGACATTATTGGCAAATTAAAGTCATGTGCTCCCCACTTCAACCATTCAGTGCTGGCAAAACAACACTTGACAGCAAATCAGAAAGATCTTGACCTCCCCTTGCACAGCATCATCCAGGCTGTTCCTACATGCTGGAACTCCACTTTACATCTTTTGTACAGGATGCTGGAGCAGAAGCGCAAACTGAATGTGTATGCAGGTAATCACGGAAAAATATCAAACACTTTCTGCCGATCAATGGGCAATTGTATCAAATTTGATGGATACTTTGGGCCCAATTGAACAAGTAACTTTGGAAATGAGCAGGTCAGATGGTTCTATCTCCTGCATCATCCCGTGCATAGCTGTGCTGAAGATGATCCTTAAAGCAGAGGGTCCCAAAACGATGGGGATGAAAACTCCCCGGGACACCATGCTGAATAGCTTGAGGACAAGGTTTGAAATGGCTGAAAAGACCAAATGTCTGGTGCTGGCTCCATTGCTGGATCCTCGGTATAAGGGAACATGTCTTAGCACCGGACACACTAAGCAATGTGAAAGAATGAATAAAAGAGGAGCATTCCATTGATCAAAAGACCCTTCATGATGAACAAAAGCAAGGATCTGTGTACCCGGCCCGGAGGGTTACCGGGGCCCCGCCCTACTATGTGGATTGGGCAGCAGACCAAGGCGGGGGCCTTGGCGGTCCGATCCTCGGCTACAGAAGTTGGCTCTTGGGACATGGAACGTCACCTCTCTGGCGGGGAAGGAGCTGGAGCTTGTGGAAGAGGTTGAGCGCTACCTGCTAGATATAGTAGGCCTCACCTCAACACATAGTTCCGGCTCTGGAATCCAAGTCCTTGAGAGGGGTTGGACTCTCTCCTTCGCTGGAGTTGCTCCGGGTGAGAGGCGGAGGGCCGGGGTGGGCTTTCTGATAGCCCCCAGACTCTCTGCCTGTATGTTGGGGTTTACCCCGGTAGACAAAACAGTTGCTTCCTTGCGTCTTCGAGTCGGGGAACAGGTCCTGACTGTTGTCTGCACTTATGCGCCGAACAGCAGTTCAGAGTACACGCCCTTGTTGGAGTCCCTGGGACGGGTGCTGGACAGTGCCCCAACCGGGGACTCCATTGTTCTGCTGGGGGACTTAAACGCTCACGTGGGCAATGACAGCGGGACCTGGAGGGGCATGACTGGGAGGAACGGCCTGCCCAATCTGAACCCGAGTGGTGTTCAGTTATTGGACTTCTGTGCAGGTCGCAGTTTGGCCATAACTAACACCATATTCAAACATAAGGATGTCCATCGGTGCACGTAGCACCAGGACAGCCTAGGTCGCAGGTCAATGATTGACTTTGTAATCGTATCATTTGACCTGCGGCCATATGTTCTGGACACTCGGGTGAAGAGCGGAGCAGAGCTTTCAACTGATCACCACCTGGTGGTGAGTCGGATCAGAAGGCTGGGGAAGACGCAGCACAGACCCGGCAGGCCAAAATGAATAGTGAGGGTCTGCTGGGAACGCCTGGCGGAAGAACCTGTCCAGATGATCTTCAATTCCCAACCCCGGGAGAGCTTCAAACGTGTCCCGAGGGCGGAGGGGGACATTGAGTCCAAATGGGCCTTGGCGGCGGCTGCAAGCTGTGGCCGCAAGGCTGCTGGGGCCTGTCGCGGCTGAAGAAGGAGGCCTACAGGGCATGGTTGGCCTGTGGGTCTCCGAAAGCAGCTGATGGGTACCGGCGGGCCAAGTGGAGCACAGCGGCAGCGGTCGCGGAGGCAAAAACTCGGGTGTGGGAGTAGTTCGGTGAGGCCATGGAGGAAGACTATCGATCAGCTCCAAAGAGGTTCTGGCAAACCGTCCGGCACCTCAGGGGGGGGAGGCGGAAACTTGCTCACACTGTTTGCAGTGGGGGCAGGGAGCTGCTGATGTCATCTGATGACATTGTCGGGCGGTGGAAGGAATACTTTGAGGAGCTCCTCAATCCCACCAGCACGTATTCCAGAGAGGAAGCAGAGATGGGAGTATCAGGGGCGAGTCGTCCAATTTCTGGGGCAGAAGTTGCCGAGGTAGTGAAACAACTCCGAGGCAGCGTAGCCCCGGGGGTGGATGAGATTCATCCTGGATATCTCAAGGCTCTGGATGTTGTAGGGCTGTCCTGGCTGACACGCCTCTGCAACATTGCGTGGACATTGGTGGCAGTGCCTCTGGAGTGGCAGACCGGGGTGGTGGTCCCCATTTGGAAGAAGGGGGACCAGAGGGTGTGTTCCAACTACAGGGGGATCACACTCCTCAGCCTACCTGGTAAGGTCTACTCCAGGGTGCTGGAGAAGAGGGTCCGGTCGATAGTTGAACCTCGGATTGAGGCGGAGCATTGTGGTTTTTGTCCTGGACGCGGAACCGTGGACCAGCTCTTTACCCTCGCCAGGGTGCTGGAGGGGGCATGGGAGTTCGCCCAACCAGTCCACATGTGTTTTGTGGATTTGGAGAAGGCTTACGACTGTGTCCCCAGGAGCATCCTGTGGGGGGTGCTCCCGGAGTATGGGGTTGGTGGCCCCTTGCTAAGGGCCATCCAGTCCCTGTACCGAAGGGTTAGAGTCTGGTTTGCGTGGCCGGCAATAAGTCGTACCTATTCCCAGTGAGGATTGGACTCCGCCAGGGCTGCCCTTTGTCACCGGTTCTGTTCATAACTTTTATGGACAGAATTTCTAGGCGCAGCCAAGCGGTGGAGGGTGTCAGGTTCAGTGACGGGAGGGTCTCGTCCCTGCTTTTTGCGGATGAAGTGGTCCTCCTGGCTCCATCGAACAGTGACCTCGAGCTCTTGCTGGGACGGTTTGCGGTCGAGTGTGAAGCGGCTGGGATGAGAATCAGCACCTCCAAGTCTGAGGCCATGGTCCTCAGCCGGAAAAGGATGGATTGCCCACTCCGGGACGAGGGGGGGAGGTCCTTCCTCAGGTGGAGGAGTTTAAGTATCTCGGGATCTTGTTAATGAGTGAGGGTAGGATGGAGCGGGAGATTGACAGGCGGATTGGGGCGGCATCAGCAGTGATGCAGGTGCTTAACCAGTCCGTTGTGGTGAAGAGGGAGCTTAGCCAAAAAGCGAAGCTCTCGATTTACCAGTCGATCTACGTTCCAATCCTCACCTATGGTCATGAGCTCTGGGTAGTGACCGAAAGAATGAGATCGCGAGTACAAGCAGCCGAAATGAGTTTCCTCCGCAGGGTGGCTGGACTCAGCCTTAGAGATAGGGTGAGGAGCTCGGACATCCGGGAGGGACTCGGAGTAGAGCCGCTGCTCCTCCACATCAAGAGGAGCCAGTTGAGGTGGTTCGGGCATCTAGTAAGGATGCCATCCGGACAACTCCCTTGGGAGGTGTTTCGGGCTTGTCCAACCGGGAGGAGACTTCGGGGCCGCCCCAGGACACGCTGGAGGGACTACATCACCCGGCTGGCCTGGGAACGCCTCGGGGTTCCTGAGGAAGAGCTGACAGAAGTGGCTAGGGAGAGGATTGTCTGGGCTACTTTGCTGAGGCTGCTGCCCCCGCGACCCGGACCCGGATAAGCGGAGGACGACGACGACGAGGACGAGAACGACGACATTCCATTGAGTCTGGCACTGAGCAACAGAAGAGGGTCTCCTCAGAAGACCAAGCCTCAGATCCAAAAGGGATAAGAGTAGAGGAGGAAGAACCTGGTCCATCTGGCCTCCTTGAACAAATGTATGCAAACATTTTGGGGGCTCATGCAACTACCTCTGAAGAAATTGATGATGGGCATCACATCTCTCAGGAGCTGGATCAGTACCTACGTGAGCCATTGATTGACAGGTAGACTGGTCAGCCACTGGAATGGTGGAAGCAAAACACATCCCACCTACACCTTCTGGCACCACTGGCAAGGCGTCGGTGGCTTAGTGGTAGAGCAGGCGCTCCATGTACTGGCATATACAAGGCTTTTTGCTGCAGCGGCCCAGGTTCAAGTCCAGCCTGTGGCCCTTTGCTGCATGTCATCCCCTCTCTCTCTCCCCCTTTCACACTTAACTGTCCTGTCCATTAAAGGCAAAAAATGCCCAAAAAATATTTAAAAAAAAAAAAGAAAGAAAGAAAATTCCTCTGCCCCCCTCCCTCTTCTGTTCCTAGCGAGAGAGTATTCAGCAAGATTGGCAACATATATGACAAAAGGAGCAGGCACGGGAGAAAACGCAGAACGTCTCTGTTTCCTCCACTACAATCTGCAGCTCTTAGACAGGGGAGTACTAAGAAGTTTTGACTCAGAGAAAGAAAGAAGACTCAGGTACTGGAAGTGGGATAATATGCACAACCCCTTCTAAATTGTTTTGTACAGCTGTTTACAAATGTTCCTTACCTCAGGAAAGTCATTAAAGTCATCTGGGCAAAGTGCTCGTATAGTTGTTTATGTTAGAGGCCTAGTGTGAGGGTCCAAAGGACAGAGGGATGTCGTATGCTGTAAAGCCCTGTGAGGCATATTGTGATTTGTGATATTGGGCTTTATCACTAAAATTGATTGATTGATTGATTGATTGATTGATTAGCATTTAGCAGTGAGGTTGCAACATTGCAACCGACTGAAACTTCTCTTGTGTGCTAAGTGCGTAGTCATCTGCAAATTGTTTTTGTTTTGCTGTTCACAAATTTCCTTACCTCAGGAAAGTCGCACCACAAGAGGTTACCTAATGCCACTTTACCTCAAGTGTACTAAAGTTGGTTAATTAACCATTTAAAATGAAGAGTATAGTACAGTATAGTATATTGTGTTACACTGTTGTTTATTCAAGCTTTTCAGTGTGTACATTTTCTGCAAACCAAAATCAAAGTGTGTGTTCAATAAAGTTTTTGTTATTTTTTTCTAAAATTGACACTTGTGTACCCCTCATTGTTATTGTGACATTTCCATCATGCAAATACAGGGAGAATAAAACAATATTGACCCCAAATATCAGCTCAAAAAAATCAGCAACGGCTGATGGCAAAACATCGGTATCGGCCATAAAAAATCCATATCGGTTGACCTTTAGTACACACAGGTACACAGAGGTACACACAGAGGTGCACACACAGGTACACACACAGGTACACACACAGGTACACACACAGGTATACACACAGGTACACACACAGGTATACACACAGGTACACACACAGGTACACACACAGGTATACACATAGGTACACACACAGGTATACACACAGGTACACACACAGGTATACACACAGGTACACACACAGGTATACACATAGGTACACACACAGGTATACACACAGGTATACACACAGGTACACACACAGGTATACACACAGGTACACACACAGGTACACATACAGGTACACACACACAGGTACACACACAGGTACACATACAGGTACATACACAGGTACACACAGTGGTAAACACAGAGGTACACACACAGGTATACATACATGTACACACACAGGTATACACACGGATGTATACACAGAGGTATATACACGGATGTATACACACAGAGGTATGCATACAGGTACACACAGGTATGCGTACAGGTACACACAGGTATACACACAGGTATACACACAGGTACACACACAGGTACACCCAGGTATACACACAGGTACACACAGGTACACACAGGTATACACACAGGTACACACAGCTTTACATACAGATACACACAGGTATACACACAGATATACACACAGGTACACACACAGGTACACACCTCAGCCAGGTCTTCGAAGCAGCTTCCTACCAGAGGATGAGGACTTCCTTCATCCGTCATCTCCACCGTGTCCTCGATCAGACCCAACAGCTTCACCGTTACCTCGTGGATATCAACGATCCGACTGAAGATACTGTCCACCTCCTGACACACACACACACACACACACACACACACACACACACACACACACACAAGCACAAGTGATCAGTCAGACCGATCAGACAGGTGATTGATCAGTGATCAGACAGGTGACAGGTGTACATACGTGCTGAGAGAAGAGCATGGGGCTGGAGGTGAAGGGTTCTCTGAACACCTTGATGAGCAGGTTAAGTTGTCTCAGGTACTGTCGACCATCAGACATCAGGTTTCTCACCAGCTCATAGTAACTCTGCTCCTCATTGGCTGACGGCTCCTCGTCCATCAGGGGGAAGCCACTGATGTCCTCCTCATCCTGATGGAACATATCCATCAGCACCTGAGAGACAGATAGGTCCATCAGAGACACTTGTGTCCTCACACAGTGACTTTGCTACATGATGATGTTGAGTCTGTCGCCCACCGCAGACATTGTCTGTCCCCAAAAAAATCTCCCTTGGGATAACAATTGATATCATGTCACTGGATATAATGTTACTGGGACTAAAAATCTACAGAACCTGTGTGTGTAGCTGTGTGTAGTTGTGTGTGCCAATGTGTAGTTGTGTGTACCTGTGTATAGTTTTGTACCTGTGTGTAGCTGTGTGTGGCTGTGTGTAGCTGTGTGTTGTTGTGTGTGCCAATGGGTAGTTGTGTGTGCTTGTGTAGTTGTGTGTACCTGTGTGTAGCTGTGTGTACCTGTGTGTATCTGTGTGTAGCTGTAGTTGTGTAGTTGTGTGTGCCTGTGTATAGTTGTGTACCTGTGTGTAGCTCTGTGTGTTGCTGGGTGTACCTGTGTGTAACTGTGTGTAGCTGTATGCTGCTACACACTGCTGTGTAGCAGTGTGTAGTAGTTGTGCAGTTGTGTGTAGTAGTTGTGTACCTTGTCAGCACACATGGCCACAGTGATGTCCTGCTGAGAGATCTCGTAGTGTCGGATGTTCCTCACGTAGTTTCCCGCCAGTTTCAGGATGTCGGCGGAGATGTACTCCAACACAGCGACCATGTAGACTGACACCTGGTGGTCGATCTTATAACCCAGCACCTCCTGACAACACAAGGCATCATGGGAAACACAGTCAGTGTGTGTGGAGGAGGATGATGATGATGATGATGGTGATGGTGAAGACAGTGGTACCTTCAGCAGAGGGTGGATCTTGTCCACGGGCAGTGCCAGGGGGTTCCTCCTCTTCCTCTTCTCGATGGCGGCCTGAGCGTCAGCGATCGCCCACTTATCAATCGGGTGAGGAAAACTCTTCTGAACTCGCTCCTGAGAGGATGAAGGGGGGACAGGTAAGGACACAGTCAACTGGTCTCAACTGGTCTGAACTGGTCGGACACCAGTGGTCTGTGATGTTTCAACTGACAGCACGTCACTATCTGACTGCAGCATCCATCAGCTGGAAACAAGAAGCAAATCAATCACTCTTCAGCCTGTCTGTGATGTCATCAGCTAGAGTACAGGTGAGCTCAGACAAAACAGCAGTAATCTGATAACTTTATTGATCCGTCCTGTCAAGACGAGTTTTAATGTTCACCCAGTAAAATCACATGGAAATATAAACACATGATGTCACACGTGTCAGCAGAAACAAACCTGAATGGTTAAAGTGATGTCAGTATAAACATGAACTGTTTCACGTGTTCAGACTGAAAGAACGTGACGTGTGCTGAATTATCTTTTCACACATTTACACCCTTGGAACAAATAAAGAACCAACCTGTGATGGTGATGATGTCACAAAGGGTTAAAACTGTTGACATGCATGTGTGTGGGGATGGATGGAGGGAGGGCAGAGCATTGTGCTACACTGTACAGTGACTTCTGCAAGGATTTTATGCATTATGTGTATTCTGTGTTTTATGTGTATGGAAAGAGCCAAGTGTGACAGTAATCTGCATATTGATGTGAGATGCCGGTACTTTTTTCGTATGCCCAGAGACAATGAAGATCAATCTTATCTTATCTTGAGTCTCACAGTAACAGATCCAGGGTCAGTTTCAAACCACATAAACCTCACATGTTGGCTGGCAGGTGTTCGCTCTGCTTAACCCTGTTCACAGGTCAGATCACGACAACATCGGCAGCTCATCGGCACATCATCGGTAGGCTTGTCACGATAGCAGAATTTCAGTAGTCGATACCACGATAAAAATCAAAAAACGGAACTAATGTATTTCTAAATTCTACTTTATTAAAACTGTTTCAAACTTTAACTCTTAGGCCTCATTTACACCGCAAGGGACCCACAAGCGATGTGGCAGCACACGTGTATTCACACGTGTGAATACATGTCCGCTGCTGTCCCCTAAAAATACAAACCACAACTGAACAGTTGGTGACGGTAGTGCACCTTGATTGCAAATCTCCAATAAACCCCAAAGAAGAAGTGAGTTTGGACCCAAAGCCCAGGGTGGACAGGTTCACGCGCCAGTGATTATTCCAACACTTGGAGAATTAATATTCAGCACTACAAATGGGTAAGTACATGAAACATGTGCCTGCCAGGTCTCGCTTGGTCAAGGGGAAGATGTCTACAGTAGCTGATAGTGGTCACAACACACGCAAACTCATGTTTTTTTTTGAAGACTGCGACCATTTGCTTGCTACTCGCACCAAAAAATTGGCGTCTCTTCTATTTTCGAGCTCACTCGTGAAAGCAGCGCGACTAGAGCAGTGGGTAGAACGGATGCAGTGTGAATGCTCTAACCTGTTAACAAGCTTGCCAAAATGAAAACGGGAGTATACAGCGACCGTTCGCAACCATTTGCGAACACATCGCTTGCAGTGTAAATGAGACCCTCTCCACACACAACTTCTACCTGACTTTGGCCTTGCCCTAAAAATCATGCATTTCCTCTCCTGTTTCTGTCCTCGGAGGGGCCAGTTGCAGCGTGCTGCTTTTTTATGTGCTGCTGCCTCCATTGGCTGATCGTCTCTGCTGACGTAAGATATAAGTTATGAGCAAAAATATGCACCACACAGCCAGAAAAAGAACCTCTTAAGCAGGGCAAGTAAGAATTTAGATGGGGCAAGTAGATTTGAGAAGTACATGCCTGGCAGGGCAAGTAGAGAGACGAGCCAAACTGACCGACTGACTCTGTTCTGTTCTCAGAGCTCAGTCAGACTCGGAGTTCATTCAAGCTGCTGTGTGTGTGTGTGTGTGTGTGTGTGTGTGTGTGTGTGTGTTACCTCCACATCCTGTACAGTGCGTGGCTGAGCCTGACACAGCATGCTGAGCAGCAGCAGGATCAGCTCCTCGATGTACTGCAGCGCCTCCTGCTGGGACACCAGGTTAGGATGCACCTGGTTCAGTACCTTCAACACACACACACACACACACACACACACACACACACACACACACTCTCAGTGAGCTGGTGGCAGATAACTGATCAAGATCAAAGCACATTTAAAACAAAGAGGAAGTGATGTTTGTTATTAAGGAAGCTCCTCTCTTGCGTCTTCCCCGGAAGAATAGCTTCTGCTATGCAAAAGCTAATGGGGATTTTAATAAAACAAACAAACAAACTGTCTCTGTCAAAGACTTCTCAGAGTCACAGCATGCACTGCTCTCTGCTGCCACCAGGAGGATGAGCAGGTGTTACAGCTCATCTGGCTTGTCAAAACGTACCTGTACAGGTGTGTTCAGTCTGATAGCACACCTATAACATTTTAGTACTGCCCTAGAACCACCTGCAGAGGGCAATGAGCCGCTGCCATGACCACTGATATGAGGGAGCACTGTGTTTTTAGACTGCTACATATTCCAGCGTCATACGACACAACGAGCGCGAAGTGAATACTGCATTCTGAACGATGTATGTTTGACATTTACTTCCTGTATCTGCTCAGATACTCTGTACTCTACCTGCTCCGGTACACTGTACTTTACCTGCTCAGGTAATCTGTACTCTACCTGCTCAGGTACTCTGTCCTCTACCTGCTCATGTACACTGTCCTCTACAACCTGTCCTCTACCTGCTCAGGTACTCTGTCCTCTACCTGCTTGGGTACACTGTCCTCTACCTGCTCATGTACACTGTCCTCTACAACCTGTCCTCTACCTGCTCAGGTACACTGTCCTCTACCTGCTCAGGTACTCTGTCCTCTACCTTTGTGTACCTGTCCCTGCTGGATGTGGAGGTAAAGGGTTAATGTTGTGTTTACTTCCTGTTTGTGCTGTAAACAACAGAGACTGCAGTTGGACTGATGTTAATATCAACATACTGCAACAATTAGACTGACCCACTGAAACAAACAGTCCTCAGCTGTCAGTCTGCTGACTCACACACAGTGATGCGTTTCCTGCTGCAGCTATACAATAAAAGCCTTCCTGTAGTTTGCTGGTGAAAAGCTCTTACTGTGAAGGAGCAACAGGAAGGAAGGAACTAATCGGTGAACAGATGTGTTTCACAGCTCAGCAGATCAGAGGAGACGCAGCCTGTCTCAGCCTCATACCTGTATGCAGGTGAGTTGTGTCTGAACACACTGACCTGCATGTTTCTGTTTGATCAACAACAAACCGACTTCACTGACACGTCATTAACTCTTTCAGCTCTGCAATACAAACGCTCCTGCAGTGTCCACACCGCAGTTTAATGGTTGTGATGTAATTTCCTGGAGCAGCAGGCAATGAAGCACACATATTGGCTGTTTGTTTCTACCGCTCCCCTCACTGGAAGCATCGGACCTCCCACCGCCCGCCTCCGCCTTGATTAAACACTGAAAATTAAATAAAAGAGGGAGACAGGTTTTTCCTGTTTTATCTTTTTTTTGTTATATTTCTCCTTCTCCCCTCGCTGGAAGCCTCGGACCTCCCGCCGCCCACTCCTGTCTCAAACACGAAGGTCTCCCGCCTGTTGAACAGCCTGTAACCATAACAACAAACTCGGTGCTTTAGTAATTAAATAATGTCGGGCTCGGTCAGGTTCAGACAGAAATATGCGGCCCGTGGCGCACTGTAATGGAAATGCACGTGACAGGGTTTTTTTTAGTTGTTTTTTTTTACAATCTAGGAACCGTTTGCAGGAACTGTTACTCCAAATGTGATGGAACTGGTTCTGGGACCGGAACTTTGGACCCGGTTCCCAAAAAGAACCGGATCCGGATCCCAACCCTAGTGAGGACAGAAGTTTCAGTGAGGACAGAGAACTCGGTGAGGACATAAGTCTCATTGCGGACATAGGACTGGTTGAGGACAGAAGTCTCAGTGAGGACAGAGGACTGGTTGAGGACAGAGGACTGGGTGAGGACATAAGTCTCAGTGAGGACAGAGGACTCAGTGAGGACAGAAGTCTCAGTGAGGACAGAGGACTGGGTGAGGACAGAAGTCTCAGTGAGGACATAAGTCTCAGTGAGGACAGAGGACTCAGTGAGGACAGAAGTCTCAGTGAGGACAGAGGACTGGTTGAGGACAGAGGACTGGGTGAGGACAGAGGACTGGTTGAGGGCAGAGGACTGGGTGAGGACAGAAGTCTCAGTGAGGACAGAGGACTGGGTGAGGACAGAGGACCGGGTGAGGACATAAGTCTCATCGCGGCCATAGGACTGGGTGAGGACAGAAGTTTCAGTGAGGACAGAAGTCTCAGTGAGGACAGAAATCTCAGTGAGGACAGAAGTCCCAGTGAGGACAGAAATCTCAGTGAGGACAGAGAACTCTGTGAGGACACAAGTCTCAGTGAGGACAGAGAACTCGGTGAGGACATAATTCTCAGTGCGGATATAGGACTGGGTGAGGACAGACGTTTCAGTGAAGACAGAAGTCTCGGTGAGGACAGAAGTCTCGGTGAGGACAGAGAACTTGGTGAGGACAGAAGTCTCAGTGAGGACAGAGGACTGGTTGAGGACAGAAGTCTCACAGAGGACAGAGGACTGGGTGAGGACAGAAGTCTCGGTGAGGACAGAAGTCTCAGAGAGGACAGAGGACTGGGTGAGGATCACAGATCATGTATCAGTGGATCTATCTATAATTTATCAATCGTCTCTCAGACGCAGAAACTTTAACAATCTCAGATCAGACGTTTGTCTCAGGTGATGTGTTCAAGGATCATTGTAAATTTGAAAATCCAATCATAACCTAGGATACTGGTGTACATGTTTCTGACCACACTGTCAGAAACAGACTCCATGAAGGTGGCATGAGGGCCCCACGTCCTCTAGTGGGACCTGTGCTCACAGCCCAGCACTGTCAGCTCCACCATTCACCAGAGAACACCATGACTGGCAGCTCCACCATTCACCAGAGAGCACCAGGACTGGCAGCTGCATCATTCACCAGAGAACTGGCAGCTGCATCATTCACCAGAGAACACCAGGACTGGCAGCTGCATCATTCACCAGAGAACACCAGGACTGGCAGCTGCATCATTCACCAGAGAACACCAGGACTGGCAGCTCCACCATTCACCAGAGAACACCAGCACTGGCAGCTCCACCATTCACCAGAGAACACCAGGACTGGCAGCTCCACCATTCACCAGAGAACACCAGCACTGGCAGCTCCACCATTCACCAGAGAACACCAGGACTGGCAGCTCCACTATTCACCAGAGAACACCAGACCTGGCAGCTCCACCATTCACCAGAGAACACCAGGACTGGCAGCTCCATCATTCACCAGAGAACACCAGCACTGGCAGCTCCACCATTCACCAGAGAACACCAGGACTGGCAGCTCCACCATTCACCAGAGAACACCAGGACTGGCAGCTCCACCATTCACCAGAGAACACCAGGACTGGCAGCTCCACCATTCACCAGAGAACACCGGGACTGGCAGCTCCACCATTCACCAGAGAACACCAGGACTGGCAGGTCCACCATCAGTGCACCGATCTCTTCACAGACGAGAGCAGGTTCACACTGAGCACATGTGACAGGCGTGAAAGAGTCTGGAGACGCCATGGTAACCGTTACACTGCCTGTGACATCATCAAGCATGACTGGTGTGTGTGTGTTGTGTGTGTGTGTGTGTGTGTGTGTGTCTGTGTGTGTGTTTCTGTGTACGCGCATGTATCAGGGCCCTCCACAGTGTGTGTTGTCTTGTGCCGCAGTGTGTTGTGTCACAGTGTGTTGTCTTGTGTCACAGTGTGTTGTGTGGAGTCACAGTGTGTTGTATGGAGTCACAGTGTGTTGCCTTGTGTCACAGTGTGTTGTATGGAGTCACAGTGTGTTGTGTTGTGTCACAGTGTGTTGTATTGTGTCACAGTGTGTTGTGTTGTGTCACAGTGTGTTGTGTCACAGTGCGTTGCCTTGTGTCACAGTGTGTTGTGTGGTGTCACAGTGTGTTGTGTTGTGTCACAGTGTGTTGTGTTGTGCCAAAGTGTGTTGTCTTGTGTCACAGTGTGTTATGTTGTGCCACAGTGTGTTGTGTTGTGTCACAGTGTGTTGTGTCACAGTGTGTTGTATTGTGTCACAGTGTGTTGTATTGTGCCACAGTGTGTTGTATTGTGTCACAGTGTGTTGTGTTGTGCCACAGTGTGTTGTATTGTGTCACAGTGTGTTGTGTTGTGCCACAGTGCGTTGTGTTGTGTCACAGTGTGTTGTGTGGAGTCACAGTGTGTTGTATTGTGTCACAGTGTGTTGTGTGGTGTCACAGTGTGTTGTGTGGAGTCACAGTGTGTTGTATTGTGTCACAGTGTGTTGTGTGGTGTCACAGTGTGTTGTGTGGAGTCACAGTGTGTTGTGTTGTCTCACAGTGTGTTGTATTGTGCCACAGTGTGATGTATTGTGCCACAGTGTGTTGTATTGTGTCACAGTGTGTTGTATTGTGTCACAGTGTGTTGTGTGGAGTCACAGTGTGTTGTCTTGTGTCACAGTGTGTTGTATTGTGTCACAGTGTGTTGTGTGGAGTCACAGTGTGTTGTATTGTGTCACAGTGTGTTGTGTGGAGTCACAGTGTGTTGTCTTGTGTCACAGTGTGTTGTGTTGTGCCACAGTGTGTTGTGTTGTGCCACAGTGTGTTGTATTGTGTCACAGTGTGTTGTGTGGAGTCACAGTGTGTTGTATTGTGCCACAGTGTGTTGTGTTGTGCCAAAGTGTGTTGTCTGGTGTCACAGTGTGTTATGTTGTGCCACAGTGTGTTGTGTTGTGTCACAGTGTGTTGTGTCACAGTGTGTTGTGTTGTGCCACAGTGTGTTGTGTTGTGTCACAGTGTGTTGTGTGGAGTCACAGTGTGTTGTGTTGTGTCACAGTGTGTTGTGTTGTGTCACAGTGTGTTGTATTGTTCCAAAGTGTGTTGTATTGTGTCACAGTGTGTTGTGTTGTGTCACAGTGTGTTGTGTGGTGTCACAGTGTGTTGTGTTGTGTCACAGTGTGTTGTGTGGAGTCACAGTGTGTTGTGTTGTGTCACAGTGTGTTGTGTGGTGTCACAGTGTGTTGTGTGTCACAGTGTGTTGTGTGGAGTCACAGTGTGTTGTGTTGTGTCACAGTGTGTTGTGTGGTGTCACAGTGTGTTGTGTTGTGTCACAGTGTGTTGTGTGATGTCACAGTGTGTTGTCTTGTGTCACAGTGTGTTGTGTTGTGTCACAGTGTGTTGTGTTGTGTCACAGTGTGTTGTATTGTGCCACAGTGTGTTGTGTGGTGTCACAGTGTGTTGTGTTGTGTCACAGTGTGTTGTGTGGTGTCACAGTGTGTTGTCTTGTGTCACAGTGTGTTGTGTTGTGTCACAGTGTGTTGTGTGGTGTCACAGTGTGTTGTATTGTGCCACAGTGTGTTGTATTGTGTCACAGTGTGTTGTGTGGTGTCAGTGTGTTGTATTGTGCCACAGTGTGTTGTATTGTGTCACAGTGTGTTGTGTTGTGTCACAGTGTGTTGTGTGGTGTCACAGTGTGTTGTATTGTGCCACAGTGTGTTGTATTGTGTCACAGTGTGTTGTGTTGTGCCACAGTGCGTTGTGTTGTGTCACAGTGTGTTGTGTGGTGTCACAGTGCGTTGTGTTGTGTCAAAGTGTGTTGTATTGTGCCACAGTGTGTTGTGTGGTGTCACAGTGTATTGTGTGGAGTCACAGTGTGTTGTATTGTGTCACAGTGTGTTGTGTGGTGTCACAGTGTGTTGTGTGGAGTCACAGTGTGTTGTATTGTCTCACAGTGTGATGTATTGTGCCACAGTGTGTTGTATTGTGTCACAGTGTGTTGTGTTGTGTCACAGTGTGTTGTGTGGTGTCACAGTGTGTTGTATTGTGTCACAGTGTGTTGTGTGGTGTCACAGTGTGTTGTATTGTGTCACAGTGTGTTGTGTGGAGTCACAGTGTGTTGTCTTGTGTCACAGTGTGTTGTATTGTGTCACAGTGTGTTGTGTGGAGTCACAGTGTGTTGTATTGTGTCACAGTGTGTTGTGTGGAGTCACAGTGTGTTGTCTTGTGTCACAGTGTGTTGTGTTGTGCCACAGTGTGTTGTGTTGTGCCACAGTGTGTTGTATTGTGTCACAGTGTGTTGTGTGGAGTCACAGTGTGTTGTATTGTGCCACAGTGTGTTGTGTTGTGCCAAAGTGTGTTGTCTTGTGTCACAGTGTGTTATGTTGTGCCACAGTGTGTTGTGTTGTGTCACAGTGTGTTGTGTCACAGTGTGTTGTGTTGTGCCACAGTGTGTTGTGTTGTGTCACAGTGTGTTGTGTTGTGTCACAGTGTGTTGTGTGGTGTCACAGTGTGTTGTGTGGAGTCACAGTGTGTTGTGTTGTGTCACAGTGTGTTGTATTGTTCCAAAGTGTGTTGTATTGTGTCACAGTGTGTTGTGTTGTGTCACAGTGTGTTGTGTTGTGTCACAGTGTGTTGTGTGGAGTCACAGTGTGTTGTGTTGTGTCACAGTGTGTTGTGTGGTGTCACAGTGTGTTGTGTTGTGTCACAGTGTGTTGTGTGGTGTCACAGTGTGTTGTGTTGTGTCACAGTGTGTTGTGTGGTGTCACAGTGTGTTGTATTGTGCCACAGTGTGTTGTATTGTGTCACAGTGTGTTGTGTGGTGTCACAGTGTGTTGTATTGTGCCACAGTGTGTTGTGTTGTGTCACAGTGTGTTGTGTGGTGTCACAGTGTGTTGTGTGGAGTCACAGTGTGTTGTCTTGTGTCACAGTGTGTTGTGTGGTGTCACAGTGTGTTGTATTGTGTCACAGTGTGTTGTATTGTGCCACAGTGTGTTGTGTGGTGTCACAGTGTGTTGTGTCACAGTGTGTTGTGTGGAGTCACAGTGTGTTGTGTGGTGTCACAGTGTGTTGTGTGGAGTCACAGTGTGTTGTATTGTGTCACAGTGTGTTGTGTGGAGTCACAGTGTGTTGTATTGTGTCACAGTGTGTTGTATTGTGCCACAGTGTGTTGTGTGGTGTCACAGTGTGTTGTGTCACAGTGTGTTGTGTGGAGTCACAGTGTGTTGTGTGGTGTCACAGTGTATTGTGTTGTGTTGAGCCACTGTGGGTCAGCGAGTGTGTACCTTCTCCAGGGAGGACACCAGCAGGCCTCTCCACTTGGGTCCGTTCTCCTCGCTAAAGAAGTCGTACTGCAGCTGGGCCGCCTGCATGTCTGCTGCTGCTGCTGCCTCCGCAGCGGCACCGACACGCCCGGTTCTCCGGTTCTGCGGTTTACATGAACGCTGGGAGGCAGAGATAGAGTCCGGCGGGGAGGCTGAAGCTGTGGGAACATCCAGCGGGGACCATCCTCGGCTGCGGCCAGATGTTCCACCGCTGTCGGTTAGCTCTGCGGCTCGCAGCTAACTGTCGGCTGTCGTTCCGTTTACCGGGAGGATCGCATGGTGACCGTTAACCGTTCCATCCGAACAGCACTGTTAGCATGTAGCCGCTGTTGCTAACGTTAGCAGCGGTCAACAGCCTGCGGATGATCCATCGGCGGCCCACAGGTGAGCCGCTGCTGGGTCAGGTGAGTGTCGGTGTGTACGCGGACTCACGGTGAGGGCTAGCCGGGTTGTCGGAGTGAATCAGCGTGCTGCTCGGTGCTCTCCGCTCCGCTCCGCTGCCAACATTCTATCCGAGCACAGAGACTCCGGCGGGCGGCTCCTCCCCCGCTGCGTGTCCGCTCTTGAGGCTCTGTCCCCCGGACTCTCACAGACAGCAGCCCCTACCCCGGCCTCCTGACAGGCGGACAGTCACCGAGCTAGCGGTCGCTCACACTCCGCGGTGCTCGGTTGTTGTGACTCCGTGTGTGGTACAGTGGACTGTGGAGCGGCTGGGCATGCGCAGTGGGCAGACACTGACGTACATGGGCGGGGCTTCAGTGGGCGTGCGTGCTTCACAGAGTCTGCGCGTAGCAGAGTAACGTCTGCTGCCCCGGCGGCCACCAGCGGTACTGCCCCTCTGACACAAACATAAATACTATATTTATGTTTGTGATTATTTTACATGTTTTCATGACAGCACCAGTGATAATGATGATGGCTCAAACAAAATACACATGTACATATTTACATATATATAAACATATGATATATGTGATTTAAGTCAACCAGCTGTTAAAGAATGTTTGTATGTATAAAACAAACAGGAAGTGATCTGAGTCGCTACAGTTGAATGTTTACATGAAGAAATGAGTCGTCATTCAGCAGCACAACGCCTGAAATCACAGGATGCCACTGGGGCCTGTATCACGAAGCAGGATTAACGTCTTAAGCGAGGTAACTTCAGGGTTAACCCTGGTTTTTAGGTCTCACAAGCCGGTTCAGGTTCTTATCGGTAGATCACCATGGTAACTTACTCTGAACGGCTATCCTGCTCCGGAGCAGGTAAGTTCAGGGTTGAATCTGATCCTATAAAAAGCTCCACCCACTGGCCAATCAGCTGTTCGGAAAAAAAAATGACTTCACTGACAGAAATGCAGCCAGTCATGACGGGAAGTTTAATTCATTTGATTGATTTTGATTTGAAAGTTTATTTTGACAAGAAAAGAAAGCAACAACAACAACAGACAATGAAAAGATTGTTCACAAAGGAGTGGAAAGAAGTCGAAATCTCATCCCACCCTTCATAAGAAAGAAACTGATCAATTGCGGACACACAGCACCATTACTTAGTGCCAACATTTTTTGTTGTTGGAGGAAATGATCCCTAAGATAATGGGCCTAATTGACAGCTTTGTTGCTGGAAATGTGGAAAGTAGCCTGTCATGTCTACACTTCATGGTGTTTGAGGGATTTTCCGTTTTGTTTTTTAAAGAGGGAGACTAGGTATATTTTTGCGCAGCTGTTAATTTCTAACACAACTCAATATCAGGATGATTTTATTCAGACTATCAATTTGGCGTTGATGTGATTAATTGTGGCGTCAGGTTTAAGCTTTATTGTAGCATAGGCATATATAACGTTATGACAAGACCAATTTATCAGACGCAATGATGTCAGACGATAATTGTAACACACACAGTTCATCTGCGCAGCATTGATTTCATGGGATTCAAGGGTGTGATCAGTGTCAGATGTGCAGGTACAGGTACTGTAGCTACTTGAACCAGTGATGAGTAATTTAACCTACACATAATTTTATTTGCTACCTTGTGTTGTCTTGATTTTTCCCTCTCTCCTCCTCTATTTCTTCTTTCCTGACCCGTTTTTTTCTTCTCTATTATGTGATTTCATAGATGGTTTTGACAGGGGAATTTCTTTGATAAGCTTTTAGTGCTTCTGACCTCTCCGGCACTTTTCTTTTTTTAGTCTCGTAAATTTTATACTGTCTGTTTTTTAACAATTATGTGCAAATAAACTAATCTAAACTAAACTAAACATCATTTATCCCGTTATTTCCTCCTCCTGCAGCTGCCACGGTGTTGGCCTTTCTGTAATGTTGCTTTTCTCTCCCATATTTTAGCAGAATTAATCTCTGATCCTCACGAGAAATACTTTTTTTTCCCCCTCACATACGGCTCTCTGTGAGGACGCTCAGTGACGCTGTGTGACACTGCGTTTCTCTCATGATTGTGATTGGTCCGCTGCGCGTTCACGGCTCTTGATAAAGCAACCCTGGGTTGAGTTACCGAGTTGATATCCAGCGTCGTGATACCAATTATCCTGATTGCCATTGTTAGGGTTAGTCAACCCAGGATAGGTCTGGGTAACCCAGGAAAGGTTGATCTCGCTTCGTGATACAGGCCCCTGGTTTACATGTTCCTGCTGTTAATCAGTGTGTGTTACTGTGTTTCACATGTCGTGACTAACAGCGGTGTTACAGCACAACCAGGTGCACTGTAACAGATGACTCTTGATGCTCGGCTGAATTTATCATGAACCACAGTACAAACGTTCACTCGTCTGCACAGGGATTCATGTGTGTAAATATGTCATTTGAACATATTTCTCTCATTATTTAGAAATTCTTTGGTTGACAATCTTCAAACTTTACTTAGTCCTGATTGGTGCATTGAAGTATTTCACACCATGTTTTCCACCTTTGCCCCACCCACTGTCAACACCAGGGGCCTGTATCACGAAGCAGGATTAATGTCTCAGCGAGGTAACTTCAGGGTTAACCTGGTTTTCGGTCTCACGAAGCCGGTTCAGTTGTTATCGGGGTAGATCACCATGGTAACTGACCTGAACGGCTATCCTGCTCCGGAGCAGGGGTCTGTATCACGAAGCGAGATCAACCTTTCCTGGGTTGACTAACCCTAACAATGGCAATCAGGATAATCGGTATCACGACGCTGGATCAACTCGGTAATTCAACCCAGGGTTGCTTTATCAAGAGCCGTGAACGCGCATGCAGCGGACCAATCACAATCATGAGAGAAGCGCAGCGTCACTGAGCGTCACTGAGTGTCCTCACAGAGCGTCCTCACAGAGAGCCGTATGTGAGCGGGAAAAGTATTTCTCGTGAGAATCAGAGATTAATTCTGCTAAAATATGAGGAGAAAGCAACATTACAGAAAAGGCCAACACCGTGGCAGCTGCAGGTGGAGGAAATAACGGGATAAATGATGTTTAGTTTTAGTTTAGATTAGTTTATTTGCACATAATGTTAAAAACAGACAGTATAAAATTTACGAGACTGAAAAAAGAAAAGTGCCGGAGAGGTTAGAAGCCACTAAAAGCTTATCAAAGAAATTCCCCTGTCAAAACATCATGAAATCACATAATAGAGAAGAAAATAAACGGATCAGGAAAGAAGAAATAGAGGAGGAGAGAGGGAAAAATCAAGACAACACAAGGTAGCAAATAAAATGATGTGCAGGTTAAATTACTCATCACTGGTTCAAGTAGCTACAGTATCTGTACCTGCACATCTGACACTGATCACACCCTTGAATCCCATGAAATCAATGCTGCAGATGAACTGTGTGTGTTACAATTATCGTCTGACATCATTGCGTCTGATAAATTGGTCTTGTCATAACGTTATATATGCCTATGCTACAATAAAGCTTAAACCTGACGCCACAATTAAATCATATCAACGCCAAATTGATAGTCTGAATAAAATCATCCTGATATTGAGCTGTGTTAGAAATTAACAGCTGCGCAAAAATATACCTAGTCTCCCTCTTTAAAAAACAAAAACGGAAAATCCCTCAAACACCATGAAGTGTAGACATGACAGGCTACTTTCCACATTTCCAGCAGCAAAGCTGTCAGTTAGGCCCATTATCTTTAACAGGGATCATTTCCTCCAACAACAACAAATGTTGGCACTAATTAATGGTGCTATTAAGTGTCTGCAAATGATCAGTTTCTTTCTTATGAAGGGGTGGGATGAGATTTCGACTTCTTTCCACTCCTTTGTGAACAATCTTTTCATTGTCTGTTGTTGTTGTTGCTGCTTTCTTTTCTTTTATAATGTCAAAATAAACTTTCAAATCAAAATCAATCAAATTAATTAAACTTCCCGTCATGACTGGGCTGCATTTCTGTCAGTGAAGTCATTTTTTTTCAAACAGCTGATTGGCCAGTGGGTGGAGCTTTTTATAGGAGTAAGTTACCATGGTGATCTACCCCGATAACAACTGAACCGGCTTCATGAGACCTAAAACCCAGGGTTAACCCTGAAGTTACCTCGCTGAGACATTAATCGTGCTTCGTGATACAGGCCCCAGGGGGGTGTTCCAGAAAGCGGGTTTAGTGAAAACTCTGAGTATGTTAACCCTGAAAATGAGGGTTTTCAGTTCCAGACAGAGGTAAGTCAAACTCTGTGTCAATCACCATGGGCAACTGACCCTGTGAACCTAACCTGCTCACTGGCAGGTTTTCTGTAAGACACCCTGAGTTCTGGTAGAGGATCTTCAGACCCCGTTGAGATGTGCTGTCTTTCCCCAATGACTATCTGTTTGAACCCTGCCATTTTTCATTAGACTCAATCATTTACCGGCCACAGATATCAAATCTGACACACCACAGATGTGCGCTCTCTTCAGAGCAAATGTTTTTTGTGTTCATGCTGTGTTCACGTTGTGTTGATGTTGTGCTCACGTTGTATTGATGTTGTGTTCAAGTTGTGTTGATGTTGTGTTCACGCTGTGTTGATGTTGTGTTCAAGTTGTGTTCACGTTGTGTTGATGTTGTGTTCACATTGTCTTCATGCTGTGTTCACATTGTGTTCATGCTGTGTTCACGTTGTGTTGATGTTGTGTTCACGCTGTGTTGATGTTGTGTTCAAGTTGTGTTCACGTTGTGTTGATGTTGTGTTCACATTGTCTTCATGCTGTGTTCACGTTGTGTTGATGTTCTCACGTTGTGTTGATGTTGTGTTCACATTGTCTTCATGCTGTGTTCACGTTGTATTGATGTTGTGTTCAAGTTGTGTTGATGTTGTGTTCACATTGTTCATGTTGTGTTCAAGTTGTGTTCACATGTTCATGTTGTGTTCACGTTGTGTTCATGTTGTGTTCACATGTTCATGTTGTGTTCACGTTGTGTTCATGTTGTGTATATGTTGTGTCCATATTGTGTTCACGTTGTGTTCATGTTGTGCTCATGGGGAGCTACTTCATTCACATTAAGATGTTTTCACAGCCTTTAAAATGACATCAGATCAGATATCTAACGAGACAAAACAAACAGCACGTTGATCCCTGATCAGAAAGAATACGCTGACTGATATTGACGGAAGGTGTTTCTGGGCAGATCATACACAGACCCAGGTTGACAGCAGGTGAATATACAGACCCCAAGAACATGTCACACTGCTGGATGCCGATGAACAGATATGATCTGACAGAAGAACAGGGAAATCAATAATAATCAAAGATGAGGGCGGGAACTGAAAACACAGATATTAGTCTTTGAAAATGAAAGAGCAAATACATTATGCATAACTTCAAGGTCTGCTGTACACTGATGCTGCCTCCAACACGAGATACATGTATCAATATACATGTCTGTAAATAGCTTAGATAGAGCAGCAGACTACACTGTTGTAAACACTCTGCTGAGGCGTCAGACGTGTCTGTTACTGTCGCCAGGCTGACTGAGGACAGCTTCATGACACAGCTGATGTCATGTGACAAACTGAGACCTGCCGACAGTCTGTGTGTCAGCAGCAGATCTACTGTCTGAGTTTTAAAACACCTGATGTTACAATGAAAACTTTAAACAATCAGTCCTTGAAGAGTCCAGTTTGTGTTCTTGTTGCAGAACATCAAGAGTTCCACAGAAACACAGATCCTAACGGAACACAGAGCAACGAGAACAAGTTTCAACAGTATTTAATACTTCATTAAAATGACATCAAACAAATATGAATATATATGAGACACTACAGAGAATCAGTCTGATGATGTTTATATTGTTTATTTACAGCTGAACATCTGGATGCCAACACATGAGTGAGTAGACACTTTGAGCGTCCAGCAGGGGGCAGCACAGGGTTTCAGTGGTGTGTATCAGAGTATACAGGAGGTTTATGGTGGGGTACCAGAGGGTAGGGCTGGGCGGTGTGACAAAATTTTCATATCACTTTTTTTTTTTTTTTTTTAATCATTCATGGTATTTGACAGTATTTTGTTTGGATTCGGCCTACCTGACATGCTGCTGTGTTGTGCTATGGCCTATTCAAGTGCTGGAATTTTTACATGACAATGCCTGATCACAACACAAGCTCCGCTGCATTAGTGCCGTGCTCGGTTATAATTGTCTCCGACTCGGGTTGTCTTCGGTCAGGAAAATGCGGCCCGAGCCATGCTCCAGTATGCTCACCTGTTTGTGTGTGTGTGTGTGTGTGTGTGTGTGTGCACACGCGTGCGCATGCACATCGGGGCGAAACTTCGCCATGCGTGGTACAGAGAGCTTAGGAGAATTGTAAATGCACAATTATGTAGAGACAGAAATGACATGCATTCATGTAAATAAGAGAAATAACGTAAGGCTATTCGGTTTGTTTAATAAAAGGACAAGGTATAGACCTGTTCTATAGGCCTGGATATGAAGCGTCCGTAGCTCCAAATAATGTAACGGTAGTTTCTAAAGGGCTAAGATGAGTGGTGCGCCGCTGTTAGTTGCATATAGGGAAAACACTGTTCTTTGTGGTATGAGTTCTTCTGGATTATCGTTTTCTTTTTCAGCAACGGGTACAGTTGCTCCACTTTCAGGACTCTCTCCGGCAGCCATTCTCGCCTCTTAACTTTTCTCTATGTTCTCACTCTCACCGGCTCTAGCACACCTGTGGTGTGCAGCGGTGAAATGGGTCCCAGCTGAAACACTTTCTCACCGCGTACGTTCAGGACATTGTTTGGGCTATTCACCGATATTGCAGTATATGAAAAATTCATATCATAACAAAAATAAATACAGATTATCGATATGAATCGGAATACCGCACAGCCCTACCAGAGGGTACAGGAGGATTATGGTGGGGTATCAGAGGGTACAGGAGGGATATGGTGGGGTATCAGAGGGTACCGGAGGGTTGTGGTGGGGTATCAGAGGGTACCGGAGGGTTATGGTGGGGTACTAGAGGGTACAGGAGGGATATGATGGGGTATCAGAGGGTACAGGAGGGTTGTGGTGGGGTATGATGGGGTATCAGAGGGTTATGGTGGGGTATCAGAGGGTACAAGAGGGATATCCCTCTTGTACCCTCTGATACCCCACCATAACCCTCTTGTACCCTCTGATACCCCACCATAACCCTTCTGTACCCTCTGATACCCCACCATATCCCCTGTACCCTCTAGTACCCCCACCATAACCCTCCGGTACCCTCTGATACCCCACCACAACCCTCCGGTACCCTCTGATACCCCACCATATCCCTCCTGTACCCTCTGATACCCCACCATAACCCTCCTGTACCCTCTAGTACCCACCATAACCCTCCGGTACCCTCTGATACCCCACCACAACCCTCCGGTACCCTCTGATACCCCACCATAACCCTCCTGTACCCTCTGATACCCCACCATATCCCTCCTGTACCCTCTGATACCCCACCACAACCCTCCGGTACCCTCTGATACCCCACCATAACCCTCCTGTACCCTCTGATACCCCACCATATCCCTCCTGTACCCTCTGATACCCCACCATAAGGCGGGGTACTAGAGGGTACAGGAGGGTTATCAGATAGTTGCTGACATCTGATTTGAAATCCGTAATGAAAAAACATTAACTTCCCATCAGCCTGTTTGGTTAGAGGGTATAAGAAGGGGTAACAGACATACATTAGAGGGTATAAAAAGGGAAAAAGGGTTAGACAGACATGGCATCCAGTCTGTAGGTTATCTGAGACTGAGCTGAAGACGACTCAACGTTGACTCCTTAATTGAATAAATAAGCACCAAGCAGCAGCATTCAGTCTGTTATACCATAACATCAGTTTATACACCTGGACTTCCTGTGTAAGAGAAGAAGAAGGAAAGGCAGAGCGGACATTGATCCTCCGGACAGAGAAACGATCCACAGACCAGTCGACGGGTGAATCAGGCTCAGCGTTTGTTGTTTGATGACTAAAGGGACTCCGTTGTAAATGTTCCACATGCTCACCAGACATACATGATGTTCCTCATTCAGCTGCACGGTCAGAGTCAGTCTGTGGCTCAGCTCGCAGGCCGACGGCTGAATGCATCGAAACAAACAACACCTCCCACAGAACACCGCTTCAAGTTCTTCATCAGGTAAAAAACACTACACTTTCATATACACATCTGAGTGTGTGTGGACGAACTCTGTGATCCAAACCTCAAATATCTCCTCATTACATCTGCACTGAGAGCAGACTTCAGTCTGAAATTCATCCGAGCTGAAACTTGCCTGTCGCATCACTCAACAGTGTTATTATGATACCATCACTGCGTCACTTCTACAGTCATGTGTTCATGAGGTTTGACTGTTTAAGAGCTTTAACCAGTGATAGTGAGGATGATCATCACCTCATGATCTGACTGGATTCACTGGAATCTGAACTCAAAGACACCACTGAAGGTAAATTTGTGAAACTGATTTTGTTCCGTAAGCGAGCTGCTCTGAAACAGATGAAAAACGCTCTGAGATTTGTTTGAACGTTTGTCACAGATGTGGAGCTGCAAGTTTGGATCTTCAGGTTCTACAGTGTGTTTGTTGCTGCAGTTAAGTCTGAACGTTTCCTCGCAAACCTCCCAGATATGTTTCTATAAAGACCAAAGATTCACAACCAGACCAGCTCAAACAGGAAGCCACTGCCAAACCTGCTGGTTCACAGGAAGTGACCACGATGAGACAGTGTATCATCTCTAGTCAACAACTCTCTGTACTTCTGATCTGTAACGTTGACAGGAAGTGACCACCATGAGACGGCGTATCATCTCTAGTCAACAACTCTCTGTGCTTCGTTCTAATTTGCAGCTTTTCATACTTATTTTGTGGCTGAATATAATTTGTAGCTTCTTAAAATCTGAATGAGGATAGTGATAGTGAGATACTGGCTACAGTGATGAAACAAAACCAGCATCAGATGGACTGTGTTCATAATCAATACACCACAATAATATAAATAACCAGCGGCAATTCATCAGTCAGTGAGAGTGTGTGTGTGGGCGGGGCATAAGCACATACAGCCAGCAGCAGCAGCAGTGACCCACCGTGTGACACCGGCACACTGTGAGGACAGAAACAGAGGCTCTGTGGGGACGGAGCACCTGCTGCAGCCAACATGCTGTCTGTGGTCATTTTGACTTGACCAGCGGACTTCACTACAAGCTGATTGGCTGTTGAAACAGGTGACGTGCTTTAAAACCCGTCATCGGCCATGTGACCAGCTGAGTGTCAGGTGACATCATCGGCCGGCTTGAGTCGAGCTCAGACCAGCCAGTTCACACTGCTTACACTCTTCTCTGCAACGTTTCGTCTTGTAGTGAATCGTCGGTCTGAACTGTCGAGTCATAACTGAAGATTTAAGTGTTTGTTTACAGGTGAGATCATACAAAAGAAGGATGCTGACTGGCTGCAGAGACTGATGTCACTGATTCTGTGGACTGCTAGGTTAGCCTGTTAGCTTGTTAGCTCCTGTAGTTTCCTGTCAGTGTCACCTGGTGGATTTTGGTCTAACTGAAGCGTCAGCACACCTGTACACTAGGCTGCTCTCAGTCTGACTCTGACTTGACTGCAGCTGTCACATTATAGTGTGTGTGTGTGTGTGTGTGTGTGTGTGTGTGTGTGTGTGTGTGTGTGTGTTACATGAATGTCCACATGATAAACTCCACAGCAGGGGGCACTGTGGTGCAGGGGCACACGTCTGTCTTACAAACACTTTGCTTCAGATTAAAAGTGCGATTCTTTGAACACATTTTAGAAAGAGGTGCTGAACTCCTGCAGCTCCACCTGGAAGCCGACACCCCGCCTCCAATCTGTTACATCAGCCAGGTGCAGCCCGAGGTTTCGGCCATTATCCCCTCCCGCTCCTCCTCCTCTGTTTGATTGGCAGCCAGCGGCTCAGACGGAAGACTCGCGGGCGGTTTTGGAGCGCAGAGCTCCGGCGCGGCTCAGGAAGGGGAAGGTGGTGCCGAGGCAGCCGGAGGCCACCGTGAGACCCAGACTAGCCCAGGCACAGCAGATGGACCAGCCGTAACCATGATCCACGTCTGCCGGCAGGCCATAGATGAAGGGGGGGTTTCTGGAGAGGTCGTAGGTCACACTGGCGGCGTATGTACACAGAGAGATGGTGCAGAAGATCCCTGAAAAAGAAAGGAACAAGAAGCTCTTTGAAACATTCAGAAAGACTCGACGTCACCTGACTACGTTTCCAAGGTAACGGACACTGCAGACCTCACCTCTTCAGAGTGAATATTAATCATCATATTCTCTCTGCTCCACATACACTCTCAGCTGACGTTAGAAATGTAGTCAGGTGACGCCGAGTCACACCTTCTTTACAACAAGCCAAATCTCTTCATGCCGTCACTCCATGTCACATAAGGTTTAAAACACCTGGAGAACACAGACAGCTAAGGGATGCTGTCGTGGTACCTGTGACCTCTCACCGGGTTTATTTAATCATGTTCATGTGGCAGCACAGTGGAGGAGTGGTTCACACCGTTGCCTCACGCCTTGTTCTCCCTGTGTCAGTGTGGGTTTCCTCCAGGTGCTCCATCATGTTCTCCCTGTGTCAGCGTGGGTTTTCTCCAGGTGCTCTGACATGTTCTCCCTGTATCAGCGTGGGTTTCCTCCAGGTGCCTCACGCCTTGTTCTCCCTGTGTCAGCGTGGGTTTCCTCCAGGTGCTCCGACATGTTCTCCCTGTGTCAGCGTGGGTTTCCTCCAGGTGCCTCACGCCTTGTTCTCCCTGTGTCAGCGTGGGTTTCCTCCAGGTGCTCCGACATGTTCTCGTGTCAGCGTGGGTTTCCTCCAGGTGCTCCGACATGTTCTCCCTGTGTCAGCGTGGGTTTCCTCCAGGTGCTCCGACATGTTCTCCCTGTGTCAGCGTGGGTTTCCTCCAGGCGCTCTGACATGTTCTCCCTGTGTCAGTGTGGGTTTCCTCCAGGTGCTCCATCATGTTCTCCCTGTGTCAGCGTGGGTTTCCTCCAGATGCTCTGACATGTTCTCCCTGTATCAGCGTGGGTTTCCTCCAGGTGCCTCACGCCTTGTTCTCCCTGTGTCAGCGTGGGTTTCCTCCAGGTGCTCCGACATGTTCTCCCTGTGTCAGCGTGGGTTTCCTCCAGGTGCCTCACGCCTTGTTCTCCCTGTGTCAGCGTGGGTTTCCTCCAGGTGCTCCGACATGTTCTCCCTGTGTCAGCGTGGGTTTCCTCCAGGTGCTCCATCATGTTCTCTCCCCGTGTCAGCGTGGGTTTCCTCCAGGTGCTCCGACATGTTCTCCCTGTATCAGCGTGGGTTTCCTCCAGGCGCTCTGACATGTTCTACCTGTGTCAACGTGGGTTTCCTCCAGGTGCTCTGACATGTTCTCCCCGTGTCAGCATGGGTTTCCTCCAGGTGCTCCATCATGTTCTCCCCGTGTCAGTGTGGGTTTCCTCCAGGTGCTCTGACATGTTCTCCCTGTGTCAGCGTGGGTTTCCTCCAGGTGCTCTGACATGTTCTCCCTGTGTCAGCGTGGGTTTCCTCCAGGTGCTCTGACATGTTCTCCCTGTGTCAGCATGGGTTTCCTCCAGGTGCTCTGACATGTTCTCCCCACAGTGCGTCCCAGGTGTGTATCTCAGGACATCAGGTATCAGAAACGTGACCTCGTCATGTGGCAGCTGATTGGTTCCCAGAATGCATGTTGGCCAAAAGGCCCCGCCTCTCCACACAGACTTTTTACCTGCAGCTCAAAGGTGATTGGTCCATAAAACTCAGACAACAACAGAAACCTCCCATATTACCTTCAGATGTCAACATGGCAAAATACTGTGTGTGTGTGTGTGAATGTGTGTGTGAAGGGGTGAATGAGATCAGATTCCATGTGTTAATAAAGTTTATCAGCTGTTACCTGCCATGAGGAACAGTAGACCAGAGACATGCTGCTGCGTCAGACTCTCCTCCCAGAAGAACCCCACTGACGCCACGATGCTCCCACACAGCAAGACCGCTGCCGCCATGCCCAGGAAGCCTGCCGTGATGCGCCGCAGGTCTATACACAGTATACACATTATACACACAATACACAGTAGCTGTTGTTGTTATTGTTGTTGTTGTCATGACGGTGCATCTCTCTGTGCCTCACTTCAATAGGTTCAAAAGTGTGACATGTGACACGTGTTGCCAACACACGACCACGATCTATTCTTATTTATTAATATATTTATTGTGTCTGTGTGTCTCCACGTCTGCATCTGCGTCTGCGTCTCTGCATCTCTGAGTCTCTGTCTCTGCATCTGCGTCTCTGAGTCTGCATCTCCGCATCTGCCTCTCTGCATCTCTGCATCTGCACCTTTACATCTGTGTCTCTGCATCTCTGAGTGTGTGCCTCTGCATCTGTATCTCTGCATCTCTGCTTCTCTGCATCTGCATCTCTGCATCTGCACCTTTGCATCTGCACCTTTGCATCTGTGTCTCTGCATCTCTGAGTGTGCACCTTTGCATCTGCATCTCTGTGTCTCTGCATCTGCATCTCTACTTCTCTGCATCTGCATCTCCGTGTCTCTGCATCCACATCTCTGTGTCTGTGTCTCTGCATCGGCATCTTTGCATCTGCATCTCTCTGTCTGCATCTCTGCATCTGCATCTCTGCGTCTCTGCATCTGCATCTCTGCGTCTCTGCATCTGCATCTCTGCATCTGTCTCTGCATCTGCATTGCTGTATTTCTGCGTCTCTGCATCTCTGTGTTTCTGAGTCTGCCTCTCTGTGTCTGCATCTCTGCATCTGCATCTCTGCGTCTGCGTCTCTGCATCTGCGTCTCTGTGACTGCTGGAGGTTAAAGGACGTGTTTTCTCATCATCACTTCTCGCAGCAGAGGAAACAATGACTTCCTGTTGTCGTGTGTATGAATAAAAGTGCCCTGATTTTCTGTATGTAACAGACTGGACTAAACTTCACAACACACACACACACACACACACACACACACACACACACACACACAGGTCTGTCAGTAATGAGTGGTAAACGAGCAAACAGAAAGAGTGTTGCCGTGGTAACCACTTCCTGATCACCCCCCTACTGTCCCTCTGTACTGTTACATAACACTGTCATGGCATGTTTCCCTGGCAACGGGTGACACGCAGCGAGGAGAGCTGCAGATTTATGAGTGCAAAAAGACTCCCGACATTAATTCTTCAATTTATCATCCATCAGCAGTAATCTATAATCAATGATCAATCATTTGTCAACAACAACCTGAAATCAGTCATCTGTGATCTCCAATCCGAAATCAATAATCTATGATCAATAATCAATCATCTGTGATCTCCAATCTTTAATCAATAATCCATTTCACACCGTGTACTAAATAATTACAGTTTAAACCATAGTAAATAATCTATAATCAATAATTTATGATCTATGTTCATCAATCTAATAATAACAATAATAATAAGAAATAATAATGATAATACAAGCTGCAATAAAATTTAACCATTTTATAATAATATTAGATTCATGTTGAACACCTTCAGTTTACACACTCACACACACACACACATACACACACTTACACACATAGAAATATAGAGACACGTGTGTGTGTGTGTGTGTGTGTGTGTGTGTGTGTGGGTGTGTGTGGGTGTGTACTGACGCAGCAGGTGCCACTCGTCCTGTTGGATGGTCCTGGTCAGGTTCAGAGGGATGTTCCTCAGTCTGATTGGCTGAGAGAAGTGGTACTTGACAGCTTTGCAGCGATCTGCGATACCTGCAGAGAAAAGCCACACAGGTGAGAATGTACCTGAGCCCACTGCCACAGCTCCGCCTGTGACGGAGGCAGAGTAATATCAGAAACAAACACAGACTGTACACACACACACACACACACACACATAACATTTTAATATAAAGCCGATGATGTCAGATAAACATCTGAGCAACAACACAGCTGTAGACTTGTCATTATCATTATTATTGTTGTTGTTGTTATTGTTGTTGTCGTGGTACCTGAGGCCTTCAGATGTGACTGACTGTATGACACCAGCTGTCACATGTTGTCATGTCTCAGTGCGGATCAGAAGAGGGTGTGACGGAGGCCGTGTGGTCGTGGTGCCGCAGGGATGGATGGATGGATCTGATCTGATCTGATCTGATCTGAGTTAGGCCTGCAGTCTAATGCAGTGGAATGATATGTGACATCATGTCATGTGATTGGGAGTGCTGTAATCTGATGTGTGGTCCGGCTGTTCTCTGCTTACCGACACTTTGACCTCCAGCTCAGCTCGGCACGCTGCCACGCACTGCAGAGCTGAAAACTGCAGACGTCATGGTGACCGGAGAGCTTTAAATCCTGCAGAGACGAAGCCCAGTCAGAGGTTCTGCTTCTGCTCTACCAGTCTGAAAAAACAGTCTGGAACCAGTCTGACATCAGTCTAAAAACAGTCTGGAACCAGTCTGACATCAGTCTAAAACCAGTCTGAACCAGTCTGACAAAAAAAACAGTATGGAACCAGTTTGACACTAATCTGAATTCATTCTGAAACCAGTCTGACACCAGTCTGAAACCAGTCTGACACTAATCTGAATTCAGTCTGAAACCAGTCTGACACTAGTCTGAAAAACCAGTCTGAAACCAGTCTGGACCCAGATTGAAAAACCAGTCTGGAACCAGTCTAACACCAGTCTGAAAAACCAGTCTGATACCAGACGGAAAGCCAGTCTGAATTTGAATACCAGTCTCAAACCGACCGTAAGACTCGTACAGCTGACACTTTTCACACACTGTCACACAGACCATAAGACTCGTACAGCTGACACTTTTCACACACTGTCACACCACCTGTAAGACTCGTACAGCTGACACTTTTCACACTCTGTCACACTGACTGTAAGACTCGTACAGCTGACACTTTTCACACACTGTCACACCACCTGTAAGACTCGTACAGCTGACACTTTTCACACATTGTCACACCGCCTGTAAGACTCGTACAGCTGACACTTTTCACACACTGTCACACCGACTGTAAGACTCGTACAGCTGACACTTTTCACACACTGTCACACCGCCTGTAAGACTCGTACAGCTGACACTTTTCACACTCTGTCACACCGCCTGTAAGACTCGTACAGCTGACACTTTTCACACACTTTCACACCGACCGTAAGACTCGTACAGTGGACACTTTTCACACACTGTAACACCGACCGTAAGACTCGTACAGCTGACACTTTTCACACACTGTCACACCGACCATAAGACTCGTACAGCTGACACTTTTCACACACTGTCACACCGACCGTAAGACTCGTACAGTGGACACTTTTCACACACTGTAACACCGACCGTAAGACTCGTACAGCTGACACTTTTCACACACTGTCACACCAGCTGCAAGACTCATGGATAGACTGTAAACATGCAAAAAACACTAAGCCATTACACATGACTGACATATGTGTCAGGCGGCGGTGGGTGATGTCATCAGAGATTATGACATATGTCAGTCAGCTCTCAGTGGATAACAAACTATCATCCACCATTGTTTTTAATCATGTTAGATTTCTTCATTTATAGGTTGTTTGAGGTTGTGACGAGAGACAATAAAACTGTGACGATATTGGAGTACAACATCGCGGTTATTTCATTGTGTATGTATCACTTCGCCTCACAGCTGATTGCAATCAACAATCAAATCAAAACTGACGGTTAGTGTCAATTAGGTCAGCAGTTGCGTTGTATCCCTGGAAAACTATTTAAACAAACTTCTACCAGATGCAAATGCCCTTTATCTGAAGTCCAGGATGACAGAAGCTCACACAGACAATATCTGGTACACTAAAGCTCTGCTGGGAGTAAACTCGCACAGATGCTGCCAAAGATGTGTAAAGAGGCGGGGACAACAGCTATCTACACCAATCACAGCCTCAGGGCGACTGCCATACAGAAGCTGTCAGATGTGGGTCTTGAAGCTAGGGAGATCATGACAGTGAGTGGACACAGGTATGTTGTTGTTTTAACATAGCCTATGTGTAAAGTTAGTCTTCTAATTAGGAGTCGGGCCCTAAAAATACCTTTTGTCTTCCAGGTCTGAGAGCCTGTTAAAGCTACTAGAAGTCATCCATGGAGAGCAGAAAACGATGGAGCAACATACTGTCAGATGAGACGGCAGAGTTGGCTGTGCCTATGAAGCGACAGTCCACCATGCAGTCACCAGAGACTTATTTCATCGGCTGCACAATTAATGGAAATGTGCAGATAAATGTGCATAAAGAGTAAGTGCCTGGGGCACCATGTCTGTGTTACGTAGCAACGGTGACAGTGGAGTCCTGGGGGAACTATTTTTGTTGGCGGAAGACAAATTGAATGCTTAAATTATCTATTTTGTCCACATTTTTCAACAGTTCTGAATCAGCCTTGTATATATTTATCTGTGGAACTGTTGTATAAAAGCAATATCACACTTGAGCTCGTGAGCACAGCTGTGATTGTCTTCGGCACTTGGGCTGGGGCTTTGTGCCTATGACCAAATCACAGCTGTGATGACATACGAGTATAACATCACTCCCTCTCGTGTGATATTGCTTAAATAACATGATGTGAATTACATGATGTAAGAACATCGTGTGAATAACGTGATGTGAATAACATGATGTAATAACATGATGTGAATAATATGATGTAATAACATGATGTAATATGATGTGAATAACATGATGTAATAACATGCTGTAAATAATATGATGTGAATAATATGATGTGAATAACGATGTAAAAACATGATGTAAAAACATGATGTGAATAACATGATGTAATAACATAATGTGAATAATATGATGTAATAACATGATGTGAATAATATGATGTAATAATATGATGTGAATAACATGATGTAACAACATGATGTGAATAATATGATGTAATAAGATGATGTAATATTATGATGTGAATAACGTGATGTAATAACATGATGTGAATAATATGATGTAATAACCTGATGTAATAACATGATGTAATAATATGATGCGAATACCATGATGTGAATAACCTGATGTAATAACATGATGTGAATAATATGATGCGAATACCATGATGTGAATAACCTGATGTAATAACATGATGTGAATAATATGATGCGAATACCATGATGTGAATAACCTGATGTAATAACATGATGTGAATAATATGATGTGAATACCATGATGTGAATAACCTGATGTAATAACATGATGTGAATAATATGATGTGAATAGCATGGTGTAATAATATGATGTGAATAACATGATGTAACATGATGTGAATAATATGATGTAATAACCTGACGTGACAACATAATGTGAATAACATGATGTGAATAACATGATGTAATAATATGATGTAATAACATGATGTGAATAATATGATGTAATAACCTGACGTGACAACATAATGTGAATAATATGATGTAATAACATGATGTAACATGATGTGAATAACGATGTAATAATATGATGTAATAACATGATGTGAATAATATGATGTAATAACCTGACGTGACAACATAATGTGAATAATATGATGTAATAACATGATGTGAATAATATGATGTGAATAACATGATGTGAATAATATGATGTAATAACCTGATGTAATAATATGATGTGAATAACATGATGTAACATGATGTGAATAACGATGTAATAATATGATGTAATAACATGATGTGAATAATATGATGTAATAACCTGACGTGACAACATAATGTGAATAATATGATGTAATAACATGATGTGAATAATATGATGTGAATAACATCACGTAATAACATGATATCAATAACATGATGTGAATAACATGATGTGAATAACATGGTGTAATAACATGATGTAATAACATGATGTGAATAATATGATGTGAATAATATGATGTGAATAGCATGGTGTAATAACATGATGTAATAACATGATGTGAATAATATGATGTAATAACCTGACGTGACAACATAATGTGAATAATATGATGTGAATAACATGATGTAATAATATGATGTAATAACATGATGTGAATAATATGATGTAATAACCTGACGTGACAACATAATGTGAATAACATGATGTAATAACATGATGTGAATAATATGATGTGAATAACATGATGTGAATAATATGATGTAATAACATGATATCAATAACATGATGTGAATAGCATGATGTAATAATATGATGAATAACATGATGTAATAACATGATGATAACATGATGTGAATAACATGATGTAATAATATGACATGAATAACATGATATGAATAATATGATGTGAATAACATCACGTAATAACATGATATCAATAACATGATGTGAATACCATGATGCAATAATATGATGTGAATAATATGATGTAATAACATGATGTGAATAACATGATGTGAATAGCATGATGTAATAATATGATGTGAATAACATGATGTAATAACATGATGTGATAACATGATGTGAATAACATGATGTAATAATATGACATGAATAACATGATATGAATAATATGATGTGAATAACATGACGTAATAACATGATATCAATAACATGATGTGAATAGCATGATGCAATAATATGATGTGAATAATATGATGTAATAACATGATGTGAATAACATGATGTGAATGACACGATGAAACAACATGATGTGAAAAATATGATGTAATAACATGATGTGAACAACATGATGTGAATAATATGATGTTATAACATGATGTGAATAATATGATGTGAATAACATGGGGTAATAACATGATGTGAACATGATGTAATAACATGATGTGAATAATATGATGTAATAACGTGATGTGAATAACATTATGTAATAACATGATGTAATATCATGATGTGAGGGTCCAAAGGACAGAGGGATGTCGTATGCTGTAAAGCCCTGTGAGGCAAATTGTGATTTGTGATATTGGGCTTTATAAATAAAGTTGACTGATTGATTGATTGATTGATGATGTAATCACATGATGTGAATAATATGATGTGAATAACATGATGTAATAATATGATGTGAATAACATGATGTAATAACATGATGTGATATGATGGAATAATATGATGTGAATAATATGATGCGAATAACATGATGTAATAATACGATGTGAATAACATGATGTAATAACATGATGTAATAACATTATGTAATAACATGATAATGATGTTCTTGGCCCCAAACAACTCAGAGACTCTTTATCTGATGACATAGTTTCTCTCGATGGCATTGCTCTGGCCTCTAGCACTACCGTAAGAAACCTCGGAGTAACATTTGATCAAGATTTGTCTTTTAATTCTCATTTAAAACAAACCTCACGGACTGCATTTTTTCATCTGCGTAATATTGCAAAAATTAGGCCTATCCTGACCCGAAAAGATGCAGAAAAATTGGTCCACGCTTTTGTTACCTCAAGGCTGGATTACTGTAACTCTCTATTATCAGGTAGCTCTAGTAAGTCATTAAAAACTCTCCAGCTAATTCAGAATGCAGCAGCACGTGTACTAACAAGAACTAAGAAACGAGATCATATTTCTCCTGTTTTAGCTTCTCTGCACTGGCTCCCTGTAAAATCCAGAATTGAATTTAAAATCCTACTGTTAACTTAAAAAGCTCTAAATGGTCAAGCTCCGCCATATCTTAGAGAGCTCATAGTGCCATATTATCCCACCAGAACTCTGCGCTCTGAGAACGCAGGGTTACTCGTGGTCCCTAAAGTCTCCAAAAGTAGATCAGGAGCCAGAGCCTTCAGCTATCAGGCTCCTCTCCTGTGGAATCATCTTCCTGTTACGGTCCGGGCAGACACCGTCTCCACATTAAGACTAGAGTTAAGACTTTCCTCTTTGATAAAGCTTATAGTTAGGGCTGGCTCAGGCTTGCCTTGTACCAGCCCCTAGTTAGGCTGACTTAGGCCTAGTCTGCCGGAGGACCACCGAAAATGCACCGGGCACCTTCTCTCTCTCTCTCTCTCTCTCTCTCTCTCTCTCTCTCTCTCGTATCCTATTACTGTATCTTGTTTACTCGGCCATTCTGGATGTCACTAACTCGGCTTCTTCTCCGGAGCCTTTGTGCTCCACTGTCTCTCAGGTTAACTCGTACTGCAGCGGTGCCTGGATAGTGTGACGTGTGTGGTTGTGCTGCTGCCGTGGTCCTGCCAGATGCCTGCTGCTGCTGCTGCTGCCATCATTAGTCATTAGTCATACTTCTACTGTTATTATACACATATGATATTATCATACATGTATAATGCCTGATACTAAAATATACTTTCAACATATTGTACCACAGTAGCCAGAACTATAACGACAATATTATTACTTTCATGAATGTTGTTGTAAGATACTGTCATTACCGAGGATGTCATACAGATTACTGTATTGTGTCATACAGATTACTGTTAATTTGTTATGCTGATCTGTTCTGTACGACATCTACTGCACGTCTGTCCGTCCTGGAAGAGGGATCCCTCCTCAGTTGCTCTTCCTGAGGTTTCTACCATTTTTTTTTTCCCCGGTAAAGGGGTTTTTTTGGGGAGTTTTTCCTGATCAGCTGTGAGGGTCCAAAGGACAGAGGGATGTCGTATGCTGTAAAGCCCTGTGAGGCAAATTGTATTTGTGATATTGGGCTTTATAAATAAAATTGATTGATTGATTGATTGATTGATAACATGATGTGAATGATGTAATAACATTATGTAATAACATGATGTGATAACATGATGTGAATAACATGATGTGACTAATATGATGTGAATAACATGATGTGATAATATGATGTGAATAACATGATGTAAATAACATGATGCGAATAATATGTTGTGAATAACATGATGTGAATAACATGATGTAATAATATGATGTGAATAACATGATGTGAATAACATGTTGTGAATAACATGATGTGAATAATACGATGTGAATAACAGGATGTGAATAACATGATGTGACTAATATGATGTTATAATATGATGTGAATAACATTATGTGAATAATATGATGTAATAACCTGACGTGACAACATAATGTGAATAATATGATGTAATAACATGATGTGAATAATATGATGTTATAATATGATGTGAATAATATGATGTGAATAACATGATGTGAATAATATGATGTGAATAATATGATATGAATAACATGATGTGAATAACATGATGTGAATAATATGATGTGAATAATATGCTATGAATAATATGATGTGAATATGATGTGAATAACATGATTTAATAACATGATGTAATAATATGATGTTATAATATAATGTGAATAACTTGATGTGAATAACATGATGTAACTAATATGATGTTATAATATGATGTGAATAATATGATATGAATAATATGATGTGAATAACATGATGTGAATAACATGATGTGAATAATATGATGTGAATAACAGGATGTGAATAACATGATGTGACTAATATGATGTTATAATGTGATGTGAATAACATGATGTAATAATATGATGTGAATAACAGGATGTGAATAACATGATGTGACTAATATGATGTTATAATATGATGTGAATAATATTATATGAATAACATGATGTGAATAACATGATGTGAATAATATGATGTGAATAATATGATATGAATAATATGATGTGAATAACATGATTTAATAACATGATGTAATAATATGATGTGAATAACATGATGTGACGAATATGATGTTATAATATGATGTGAATAAAATGATATGAATAATATGATGTGAATAACATGATGTGAATAACATGATGTGAATAATATGATGTGAATAACAGGATGTGAATAACATGATGTGACTAATATGATGTTATAATATGATGTGAATAACATGATGTGAATAATATGATGTGAATAACATGATTTAATAACAGGATGTAATAATATGATGTGAATAACATGATGTGACGAATATGATGTTATAATATGATGTGAATAAAATGATATGAATAATATGATGTGAATAACATGATGTGAATAACATGATGTGAATAATATGATGTGAATAACAGGATATCAATAACATGATGTGACTAATATGATGTTATAATATGATGTGAATAACATGATGTGAATAATATGATGTGAATAACATGATTTAATAACAGGATGTAATAATATGATGTGAATAACATGATGTGAATAATATGATGTGAATAACATGATGTGAATAATATGATGTGAATAATATGATGTGAATAACATGATTTAATAACATGATGTAATAATATGATGTGAATAACATGATGTGACTAATATGATGTAATAACATTATGTAATAACATGATGTGATAACATGATGTGACTAATATGATGTAATAACATGATGTGATAACATGATGTGAATAACATGATGCAATAGTATGATGTGAATAACATGATGTTATAATATGATGTGAATAACATGATGTGAATAACATGATGTAATAACATGATGTGAATAACATGATGTGAATAACATGATGTGATAATATGATGAGAATAATATGATGTGAATAACATGATGCGAATAATATGTTGTGAATAACATGATGTGACTAATATGATGTTATAATATGTGAATAACATGATGTGAATAACATGATGTAATAATATGATGTGAATAACATGATGTGAATAATATGTTGTGAATAACATGATGTGAATAACATGATGTGACTAATATGATGTTATAATATGAAGTGAATAACATGATGTAATAATATGATGTGAATAACATGATGTGAATAACATGTTGTGAATAACATGATGTGAATAACATGATGTAATAATATGATGTGAATAACATGATGTAATAACATGATGTGAGTAACATGATGTAATAACATGTTGTGAATAACATGATGTAATAACATGATGTGAATAACATGATGTAAAAATATGATGTGAATAACATGATGTAATATCAGGGAGCTCATTATCAACATTATATATAAACATAATAAAGCTGTATTGATGTTATATTAATAATGTTGTTGTATACAGTGTATACATTAATCTATATGTTATGTATACGTGTGTGCGTGCAGACTGACCCCGGTCGATGAGTTTATCGATATCCGGGTCCAGGCCTTTGAAGTAGCACTTCCTCCACAGGCCGGAGTGCACGGAGAACAGCGGCCTGCCGCACTCGGTCTCCAGGATACCCAGCCCCAGGATGGCCCGCCAGTTCTCCAACAGCTCCTCCTCTTTGCTGCCCACATGCACGGGCTTCATCAGCGCCACGTCCCGGTGTCGAGCCCCACCGCTGCCGGTGTCCACCAGCGGCAGGTGGTAGATGGGCATCTCCCGGTTCTTCTGGTCGTTGGAGTCGGATCCGTGACGGTCGCAGTTGTCCTTGTGTCTGCGGGTGTCGGTCTCGTACCAGTGGTCGGTGGAGATGGCGGTGACCAGCAGCAGCAGGGACAGCACGCTGAGCGCGAGGCTCACCGCGGACACCGTCACCGTCACCGGCCGGGCTCTCTCCATGGCCGGGACATGGACCGAGACGCTCCCGGAGCAGGTGTTGGTGCCGGTGCCGGTGCTGCCGTTCGTTCTCTTCCCGCCGCTGTTTCCGTTACTGGGCATCTTCTGCTTCCATCCTCGCGCCCGTCAGCCGTTCCCCGTTTGCCCTCGAGAGCGCGTTGTCATGCCGACTGAGAGTCCGTCAGAGGTGCGTCAAGGTGACGGCAGGAAACGCACGGCAGTACCGGAAGTTCACTGACACCGCCTTCAAAATAAAGCACACACACACACACACACACACACACACACACACACCCCGCACACACCCCGCACACACTGAGCAGCTGCTCACTAATAATATTTATTAAAACCCTAAAAACAACAACAACAACAATAATAACAAACAATAATAATAATAATAACAATAACAGCGTTAATAAACATCCACAGATGAGACTGGAGCGTGTTAAATATTAACCCTTTCATCAATGGACTGATCTGTGTAAACCTGTGTGATGTTCATAAAGTTTTCTGTCATCAGCTGGTCAGTGTGACCGTCGCTCTGCGATCGGAGCATTGTCTTGTCGTCCACGACAGCACATGCAGACATAAAGACATGAGGACAAAGTGTCTCTGTCTTCAGTCTCGTCTGTCTGATGAGATACATTAATCATATTAATCATCAACAGAGTTCAGTTATTATATAGTTCTTTTTATTATTGGTGAAACAGAGTGACAGGGATAAATCAAAACAACATTACAGAAGCAGTAACATAGGACATAAACAGTAGACATAAGGTGAGTAGACATACAAACAATAGACAAAAATAGCATATGGATGGGGCATATTTCAATATTTGAATGAGGGGCAAATGCCCGTGTTATATGGTTTAGACAGGGTGGGGTATGGTGTGAATAATGAGGAGAGAAAATTAAGTAAACAGAATAAAAAAGCAAACATATAGATTAATTTGAGGCATTAGGGTTGTAGTGATGAGAAAAAATATATATTATGACATAATACACAGTATAATGTAACACAGTATAATATAAGCATAACAAGATATAATATAGTGTGATGTATTGCAGTGTAATATGAAGTAATATGGTATGATATAGGCTACTCATACTTGTACTCGTACTCATCGTCCCCCGCTTATCCGGGTCCGGGTCATGGGGGCAGCAGCCTCAGCAAAGAAGCCCAGACAGTCTTCTCCCCAGCCACTTCCATCAGCTCTTCCAAGGGAACCCCGAGGCGTTCCCAGGCCAGCCAGGCAATGCAATCTCTCCAATGTGTCCTGGGTCGACCCCAGTTGGACATGCCTGAAACACCTCCAAAGGGTGTTGTCCGGAAGGCATACTTACCAGATGCCTGAACCACCTCAACTGGCTCCTCTCGATGTGGAGGAGCAGCGGCTCTACTCCGAGTCCCTCCCAGATGTCCAAGCTCCTCCCCCTATCTCTAAGGCTGAGCCCAGCCACCCTGCAGAGGAAACTCATTTCGGCTGCTTGTACTTGTGATCTTGTTCCTTCGGTCACTACCTAGAGCTCATGACCATAGGTGAGGGTTGGAACGTAGATTGACCGGTAAATCGAGAGCTTCGCTTTCTGGCTAAGCTCCCTCTTCACCACAAT
>CM048916.1:447295-479795 GCA_026686955.1 Epinephelus cyanopodus
AAAACTGATAAGAGGAGGGAGGAGGACTTTTAAAAAGCCTAAGAGTGTCTTAAACAGAGAAGATGGTGGAAAGACAGAGAGGAAGGCGAGATATTCTCCATATATTGAACGACAGTGATTTAATAAGATGCCACCGGCTTGACTGTACAGAAATAATGTTTGTGGTTGACCACATCAGCGATGAGCTTACTTTTCCCAGCCAGCATATTAACGCAATAACACTCACTTTGGATTGCAGCACGTACCAGCGCTTCTCACACTCATCGCTTGTGCGTAAAAGGTGAGGGAACGACGCATTGATTTGTCAGGCAATGCGCTCCCACATCTACCTCTTCCCTTGTGCCGTGATCCCGGGACTGAATTTGCCTCTTAAAACTCTTTGTTCTCCTCCACAAGCTGTGCCAACAGCAGGCACTGCTCTTCTCTCCAGTTCAGCTTTCTCGTTCTTTTTTCTCCATTTCGTTCATTGTTTTGGTTCTGCCAAATCAAACCGCTTTTTACAAGGAGGCCAGCAATCACAGTAATTGCTGACAGATGAGTCTGTGTCCACCATTAATATCAATCAATCAATCAATCAATTTTATTTATAAAGCTCAATATCACAAATCACAATTTGCCTCACAGGGCCTCTTTTTTCTAAATCTGTTAACCTTATCTCCAATGCCTCAAGCTGTTTAACACTCAGGCTGCCCCCCTCTGGAAAACAGCACTCCCTAACCCACAGATCTAACTGAGCCACGCTCTCCTCCCCATACTTGCTCCTCATGAACCTCACATTGGGAGCGCCATAATCAGGCTCAATTATCCTCTTTGTGGTTGTGCTCTGCCCAGACCCCATTGTAATCAAATTTTCAGGTTTCTTACAACACGGAATAAGCCAAATTCGCAAAATAAATTTCTTAATTTTTTTTTTACCTTTAATGGACTGAAACAACAAAAGATTTACCACTCTGTCTGTTCTGTTCTGATAGCAAGTGTATCTATCTCTCCCCTTCGCTGCTTACCACCCTTTCCCTCTGTCCCTGACAGCTGAGAAATCAGGTGTCGTGCTAGGTTCCCAACCTACACTAAGTTAGGTCCCTGACCTAAACTGAGCTCACACTTTTCCTGCACTCAATTTCCCAGAAACGGTGCCTGACACGTCTGCCAACCTATCACAACAGGTGGAAAAGACTTTCCCTGCGCAGTTCCTCAAAACTCACCAGAACAGACAGCGAGTGTTGTCGGCCACCAGGTCCGTTGGACCCCAACGGTGAAAGGAATCCGGTTCCCCAGACGTCAGGCCCCCTCCTCAACTTTCCTTTGTGGGGGAGTTCGAGGTTTAAGAGTGTCAACTCTTGCTGTGCACAGTCTTTCACCTTTAGTCCAGAAGATCCAGAATCCGCTCACAGATGAGGCCCACCCAGGGATGCCAAAATCGTGGTGGCAAAATCTCTGATCAATATACAATCCAATGAAGAGTCTTCACACGTCGGCTGTCTTTCTTGAGTTTAATGAGCATTCATGAATGGAGTCTCACAACAGTACAAACCGCATGAACAGTCAGTCAGAGTGAGAGCTGGCGAATGTCCTCCAGCCCTCTATCTTTATAGTTACCCAAAACACATGCACATCAACAGTCAAATATGTGGCGCCTTGACGTTCCTAAAAGACAACATCTCCTGAGACTGACAAGGACACTTGGTGCCCTCCCTGGCTCATAATCTTGGTGTCTGAGCCTCCTGGCTCGTGACCTTGCTGTCTTTCATTGCTGTCACAGTAGGTGTTAGTGAGCAACACACATTGTTCATCGTAACATTACCAAATACCAGAATTTTCCATCACACAGCATACAACATCCCTCTGTCCTTTAGACCCTCACAGCTGATCAGGAAAAACTCCTCCCAAAAAAATCCTTTAACGGGGAGAAAAAACAGTAGAAACCTCAGGAAGAGCAATTGAGGAGGGATCCCTCTTCCAGGATGGACAGACATGCAATAGATGTCGTACAGAACAGATCAGCATAATAAATTAACAGTAATCTGTATGACATAATGAGACAGAAAGAGAAAGAGATAGAGAGAGAGAGAGAGAGAGAGAGAGAGAGAGAGAGAGGGAGGGAGAGAGGGAGATGCAGGACAGACGGTAATGACAGTAGCTTACTACAACATTCATGAAAGTAATAATATTATCGTTATAGTTCTGGCTACTGTGGTACAATATGTTGAAAGTATATATTAGTATCTGGCAGTATACATGTGTGATAATAATCATATGTGTATAATAACAGTAGAAGTATGACTAATGACTAATGATGGCAGCAGCAGCAGCAGCAGGAGGCATCTGGCAGGACCACGGCAGCAGCACAACCACACACGTCACACTATCCAGGCACCGCTGCAATATGAGTTAACCTGAGAGACAGTGGAGCACAAAGGCTCCGGAGAAGAAGCCGAGTTAGTGACATCCAGAATGGCCGAGTTAGCAAGATGCAGTAATAGGATACGAGAGAGAGAGAGAGAAGGTGCCCGGTGCATTATAGGGGGTCCTCCGGCAGACTAGGCCTAAGTCAGCCTAACTAGGGGCTGGTACAGGTCAAGCCTGAGCCAGCCTTAACTATAAGCTTTATCAAAGAGGAAAGTCTTAATTCTAGTCTTAAATGTGGAGACGGTGTCTGCCTCCCGGACCGTAACAGGAAGATGATTCCACAGGAGAGGAGCCTGATAGCTGAAGGCTCTGGCTCCTGATCTACTTTTGGAAACTTTAGGGACCACGAGTAACCCTGCGTTCTCAGAGCGCAGAGTTCTGGTGGGATAATATGGCACTATGAGCTCTCTAAGATATGACGGAGCTTGACCATTTAGAGCTTTATAAGTTAACAGTAGGATTTTAAATTCAATGTCGACGTTGATAATGACTCCCTGGCTACCGCGTTTATCTCATTATTAGACTCCATTGGCTTCAGTCAGGGTGTACATGAACCCACTCACTGTTTTAACCATACCCTCAATCTAGTTCTTCCTAGATTGAGGTCTTCTAGATTCCTTCGCTATCGGATCATTATTTGATTACTTTTGATTTCTTTCTTTCTTTAACAAAGCAAAGAAAGTTCGCTCCTTGGTATAACTCTCAAACCTGTAAGTTAAAACAAATATCACGAAAATTTGAAAGGAATTGTCGATTAACCAAACTGGAAGAATCTCGTTTAATCTGGGCAGACGTCTCAAAACGTATAAGAGGGGCCTCCGCAATGCCAGAGCAAAATATTACTCAGCATTAATAGAAGAAAACAAGAATAACCCCAGGTTTCTTTTCAGCACTGTAGCCAGGCTGACTGACAAACTGTCAAAACTCTATTGAGCCTTGTATTCCTTTAGCCCTTAGCAGTAATGATTTTATGAGCTTCTTTAATGACAAAATTCTAACTATTAGAGGCAAAATTCATGACCTCCTGTCCTCAGATAGTACCTATCTAACCTCAAACACAGCTGTAACACCTAATATTTATTTAGATTGCTCCTCCCCAATTTCTCTTCAAGAATTGACCACAGTGATTTCTTCATCTAAATCATCAACGTGTCTCTTAGACTCCATCCCAACTAGGCTACTCAAGGAGGTCTTACCTTTAGTTAACACCCATATATTAGATATGATCAATATATCCTTATTAACAGGCTATGTACCACAGTTTTTTAAGGTAGCTGTAATTAAACCTCTACTAAAAAAAGCCCACCCTGGATCCAGAGGTGTTAGCCAACTATAGACCAATATCTAATCTCCCCTTTCTTTCAAAGATCCTTGAGAAAGTAGTCGCAGACCAGCTGCGTGATTTTCTCCATGATAATAATTTATTTGAGGAATTACAGTCAGGATTTAGAGCGCATCATAGCACTGAGACAGCACTAGTTAAAATTACAAATGACCTTCTGATTGCTTCAGACAAAGGACTCGTCTCTGTACTTGTTTTATTAGATCTTAGTGCAGCGTTTGACACTGTTGACCATGAAATTCTGCTACAGAGACTGGAACACTTAATTGGCCTTAAAGGTTCTGCACTAAGCTGGTTTAAATCTTATTTATCTGATCGTTTTCAGCTTGTTCACGTTCATAATTAATCATCCTTACTTACTAAATTTTGTTTTGGAGTTCCGCAAGGTTCTGTGCTCGGACCAATCCTATTTATTCTATATATGCTTACTTTAGGCAACATCATTAGAAATCACTCTATAAATTTCCATTGTTATGAGGATGATACACAGCTGTATTTATCGATGAAGCCAGAAGAAAGTAATCAATTAACTAAACTTCATAATTACCTTAAAGACATAAAAACCTGGATGAGCACCAACTTCCTTATGTCAAATTCAGACAAAACTGAAGTTATTGTTCTTGGCCCCAAACAACTCAGAGACTCTTTATCTGATGACATAGTCTCTCTCGATGGCATTGCTCTGGCCTCTACCACTACCGTAAGAAACCTCGGAGTAACATTTGATCAAGATTTGTCTTTTAATTCTCATTTAAAACAAACCTCACAGACTGCATTTTTTCATCTGCGTAATATTGCAAAAATTATACCTATCCTGACCCGAAAAGATGCAGAAAAATTGGTCCACGCTTTTGTTACCTCAAGGCTGGATTACTGTAACTCTCTATTATCAGGTAGCTCTAGTAAGTCCTTAAAAACTCTCCAGCTAATTCGGAATGCAGCAGCACGTGTACTAACAGGAACTAAGAAACAAGATCATATTTCTCCTGTTTTAGCTTCTCTGCACTGGCTCCCTGTAAAATCCAGAATTGAATTTAAAATCCTACTGTTAACTTATAAAGCCCTAAATGGTCAAGCTCCGTCATGTCTTAGAGAGCTCATAGTGCCATATTATCCCACCAGAACTCTGCACTCTGAGAATGCAGGGTTACTCGTGGTCCCTAAAGTCTCCAAAAGTAGATCAGGAGCCAGAGCCTTCAGCTATCAGGCTCCTCTCCTGTGGAATCATCTTCCTGTTACGGTCCGGGAGGCAGACACCGTCTCCACATTTAAGACTAGACTTAAGAACATTCCTCTTTGATAAAGCTTATAGTTAGGGCTGGCTCAGGCTTGCCTTGTACCAGCCCCTAGTTAGGCTGACTTAGGGCTAGTCTGCCAGAGGACCACCTATAATACACCTGTCTCTCTCTCTCTCTCGTATCCTATTACTGCATCTTGCTAACTCGGCCATTCTGGATGTCACTAACTCGGCTTCTTCTCTGGAGCCTTTGTGCTCCACTGTCTCTCAGGTTAACTCGTATTGCAGCGGTGCCTGGACAGTGTGACGTGTGTGGTTGTGCTGCTGCCGTGGTCCTGCCAGATGCCTCCTGCTGCTGCTGTTATCATTAGTCATACTTCTACTGTTATTATACACATATGATTATTGTCACACATGTATACTATCAGATATTAATATATTATTATTAATTATGATATTATTACTTTCATTAGTGTTGTTGTAAGCTACTGTCATTACCGTCTGTCCTGCATCTCTCTCTCTCTCGTATGCTGTAAAGCCCTGTGAGGCAAATTGTGATTTGTGATATTGGGCTTTATAAATAAAATTGAAAATTGATTGATCACACATGTGATGGCTATGCCCCCTTTGGGGAGCCAGAAAACACAAGATCCAGCAGAAAGACATCATTAATTTCATGTTAAATAAAGTTCATTCAAAGAAACTTTACAGAAATATAATCTTCAGGTCCAGGGAACAGGAAGTGCTAACTATGCTGTGCTAAGCTAACATGCTAACTCTCAGAATGACTAACTGTGATGACAGTGCACACAATGTAACCATGACTCATCATTACATCATACTGTGCACCATCATAAGCCCCGCCCATCACCTGCAGGACGGCTCATCAGTGGGCGTAGTCTGTTCAGTTTGACGTTTCTGTTGTCAGTCAGCAGGATGTTCGCTCCCTGTCTGTTCGCTCCGCCCACTCTGGGTCAATGAAACAAACACATACAGGAACAGCTCACACACACACACACACACACACACACACACACACACCTGAAGTCAGCTGTCAGGACTCTGTGTGTTTGTGTGTGTGTGTGTGTGTGTGTGTGAGTGTGTGTGTGTGTGTGTGTGTGTGTGTGTGTGTGTGTTACGCGTTCAGAGTCAAACTGTAGTTTAACTCGCTATCTGTCTGCAGGGAGTCTGGCTGCGCTCACCCTCATCTTCCTCTCTCCCAGCGGGAGGTGGTGGTGTGGTGGTGAGCGCTGTGGCAGTGGGCGGTGCCCCCGCTCACCTTAAGCATCGTCACTGAGGTTTAATGAGGCACAGCGGCCGGCATTTCGCTGCCGGGCCTCATTAAACCTCGCTGACGACTCCCCCAGCTCTAACCACCACCATCTTAATGAGCAGAGAGATGAAGGCAGCGTGGGCGTCATCATTGTGACAGGACGGGTTAAAGATTTCAAGATGGACGCCTCACAGCGAGTGCTCTCATTATTGAGCAGAGTTCAGAGGTTTGTGGTGTTCAAAGGAAGGCAGGAAGTCCAACAGTTTGTTAGAGTGACAAAGTGAAACTGAAGCGAACAGTTCATTTTTAGTTTGGTGTTGTCTGATCATGTTGTGTGACATCATCTCTCTCAGCTCCGCCGACGCTCCACATAAACACCACTGACATCGTTCTCAGGAAGGACACCACAGCAGCTCCTCCGCCTCGCCAGGACAGCCATTTTTGAGATAACACGGCACATAAACAATGGAGAGAATGGTTAAATCAAGACCCACCCACTCTGACTGACTGGTGTCACCTGATGGCCTGAACTGTTTTCAGACCCAACTGTCAAACAAGACTCAGCAGTAAAAACTACATGTTCTGCACATGTGCAGTGCGGCCTCTCTTTTCCTCCCATCTATGTGGGAGGAGTCTGTTTTTTGCAGAATGGCGGAAAAAAAGGATGACGGAAAAAATGTTCTTGTCGTCAGGTGACACTGATTCAGTTCGATAAAGCTGATGACAAATCTGATGTTTACCTGCTGCTCCTCATCATCATTCCTGTCAGTGTCAGCACCAACAAAGAAGAAGGAGTGATTTGGAGACGAGTGGAACCTGCTGAGTTGTCACCGTGTGAAGCTCTGACAGGAAGTTCTGCAGCTGCCTGCAGCTCTGATGCTGCGTTCACACCAAGAGCGACATCAGCCAGAGACTTGAAGCTACAAACCGACGCCTGACTCTCTGCTGACACCCGACTTTCTACTGACGCCCGACACTCTGCTGATGTTCAATGCTCTACTGACGCCCGACTCTCTGCTGATGTCCGATGCTCTGCTGTTGTCCGATGCTCTGCTGACGCCCGACTCTCTGCTGACGCCCGACTCTCTGCTGCTGATGTCCGATGCTCTGCTGACACCCGACTCTCTGCTGTTGTCCGATGCTCTGCTGACGCCCGACTCTCTGCTGACGCCCGACTCTCTGCTGTTGTCCGATGCTCTGCTGACGCCCGACTCTCTGCTGACGCCCGACTCTCTGCTGCTGATGTCCGATGCTCTGCTGACACCCGACTCTCTGCTGACGCCCGACTCTCTGCTGTTGTCCGATGCTCTGCTGACGCCCGACTCTCTGCTGACGCCCGACTCTCTGCTGTTGTCCGATGCTCTGCTGACGCCCGACTCTCTGCTGATGTCCGATGCTCTGCTGACACCCGACTCTCTGCTGATGCCTGACTCTCTGCTGATGCCCGACTCTCTGCTGTTGTCCGATGCTCTGCTGACGCCCGACTCTCTGCTGACGCCCGACCCTCTGCTGATGTCCGATGCTCTGCTGATGCCGACTCTCTGCTGATGTCCGATGCTCTGCTGATGCTCGACTCTCTACTGATGCCTGACTCTCTGCTGATGCCCGACTCTCTGGTGATGTCCGATGCTCTGCTGATGCCTGACTCTCTGGTGATGTCTGATGGTACTGTGTCTGTCAGTGATTGGCTGGGACGACTGACGGCATTTCAAGCTCTGGCTCTGACTCTGAGCTGAGGTGTTTGTCCAGAGGCAACAGCGGTGGAGATGAAGGGTGAATACAACCAGCTGTGTGACATCTGGGCCGGCGCCATCACTGCTGTCAAACTGTCAGAGCTGCGACCACCCGCCGTCAACCTCCAGCCCGCCAGGTGTGTGTTTGTCTCACCTCCGTCAGGGGCGGAGTCTCTATGATGGAGAAAAAAACCTTTAGTCAAAACATAAAGGACAAAGAATTATGAAATGTGAAGAACGACAGGTTAATAGTTTATAACCTGCAGCCAACAGCACAGAGGGCTGATGGGTAACTGCTCCACCAACAAGTCACATCATCAGGTCAGTGAATGAGTTAATGAGCTCACACTCCTCATTAACATGATGATTGTCATGCTGTCTGTCTGTCTGTCTGTCTGTCTGTCTGTAATTCTGTCTAGATAAGATAAGATGAACTTTATTGTCCCACAAGTGGGAAATTTGTCCTGGGCTTGTTCACCCATGCTGCAGCCACAAAAAGCATTCAGTTCCATAACAACATACAAACAGACGTCAACAGACAATCAGAAGCTAGAAAAAGTGCCTCACACATGCATGATCACAAAAGATCACAAAGGAACAAGGTAAAAAAAAAATGTATAAATATATATACAGACAGTTTAGAAACAGTAGTCTTTAAAGTGCAGAAGTGCGCAAAAGTTGAGAGCATCCTGGCCTTGAATGCCACTAATAAGGAACAAAAACAAAAACAATGGCCTTTAAGAGCTTGATAGACATTGGGACAAAAGAATTTTTAAATCTATTAAGTTTACAGCAAGGAACTCTGATAGTAACTCATATTCTCTGTGTAGGACATGAGATGTAATGTTATTTGCTTGTCGCAAGGAGGCCTGTTCATAAATACTCTGCATGGATGAGTGTTCTCTGACACCCATGATGGTCTGTCTGTCTGTCAGTCTGTCTGTCACAGCAGGGAAACAGTGGTGTAATATTTATACATCCAATCAAGCAGCTGCTGAATTATTAACGCTGGCCAACCAGGTGCTGTTAATGTTGATAAAGACATCGAGTATTCTCTTTGAACGTCAGCTGGAGCCGAATGCAGCAAAGACGTGATCAGAACGCTGATGGTGATTTTACACTGACTGCAACTTTAAATCTCGTCAGGAACACAGTCAGTACATCAGGACTGAGACAGGAAACACAGCTACTGGAGGTATAAGCCACACTACATCACTACTAGAACTATAAACCACACTACATCACTACCTACCGCATCATAGTGTGGTATGCTGGGTGCTCAGCTATTGATAGGAAGGCGTAGCAGAGGGTAAGTAACACATCCCAAAAAATCATTGGCTGCCCTCTGACCTCCTTGGCGGAGATCTCCAGATCCCAATGCCTCAGCAGGACCAGTTCCATCCTCAAGGACTCTCATCACCCAGCACATCATCTGTTTGACCTGTTGCCCTCAGTCAGGCACTACAGGTCAATCAAAGCCCCGACCACCAGACTGACAAACAGCTACTTTCCCTGGGCAATAAGAACTCTAAACAGGCCATAATATGTGCAATACAAGTAATGTGCAATATCAACATCAATGCAGTAATGTGCAATCAACCAACTGCTGGTTTTATTTCTTTCTTTCTCAATCTCTTTTAGCAATGTTTTATTCTTTGCTATGTATGTGACATGTTGACGTCATGATTGTTACCTGTTATCATTTATTTATTGTATTTAGGCCTAGTCTGCAGGGGGACCGTCTATAATACACCGGGCACCTTCTCTCCTTCTCTCTCTCTCTCTCTCTCTCTCTCTCTCATGTCCTGTTACTAGATGTCACTAGAGCCTGATTTATGGTGGTGCGTTGAATCGACGACATCGCTACGTGGCTGCCATGACGCCGTCATGAACCCTTCGAACTTCTCCGTCACTCCGTTCCGTCGCGGTGCAATTCACCGCCAGAGCAGTAGGATGCTGCGTTCCTTTCCTGAGTGGTTATCATCGTCTCTAGTTGATTCTTTGTTTAGCTTCTGGCTTTTCCGGTCACAGAGAAATGAACGCGGAGCACGGACAGACGGCTCCAGCCGTATCTGTATTGAACGTTGAGCATAATGGCATATATATAATGAGCCTTAACACTGCAACATCTACATCGCAACAGAAGATGTTTAAAGATGGCAGGGATGGCGGAATCTGGAAATACGGAACTGGAAATGTGTTGCTACCAAGCAAACCAATCACAGCCGTGCAGGTCTGCACTGGGTCTGCGTCGCCTCTACGTGTAGTACATTTTTGGGAGGTGCACGTCAGGCTACGCCGGGGGCTACGGTGAGCCTTCTGTGTAGCCCCGTACCCTACGACGTCGATTCAACGCACGACCATAAATCAGGCTATACTCGGCTTCTTCTCTGGAGTCTTTGTGCTCCGCTGTCTCTCAGGTTAACTCGTATTGCAGCGGTGCCTGGATAGTGTGTGGTTGTGCTGCTGCTGATGTTTAGCCAACACACACATACACATGGTTACATTTAGTCAACACACACGGTTACGTTTAGCCGACACACACACGTGGTTACGTTTAGCTGACACACACATATGGCTTGCCTTGTACAAGCCCCTAGTTAGGCTGACTTAGGCCTAGTCTGCCAGAGGACCCCCTATAATACACCGGGCACCTTCTCTCTCTCTCTCTCTCTCTCTCTCTCTCTCTCTCTCTCGTGTCCTATTACTGCATCTTGCTAACTCAGCCATTCTGCATGTCACTAACTCGGCTTCTTCTCCGGAGCCTTTGTGCTCCTGACCGTTTTTCCCCCCATTAAAGGGTTTTTTTGGGGAGTTTTTCCTGATCAGCTGTGAGGGTCCAAAGGACAGAGGGATGTCGTATGCTGTAAAGCCCTGTGAGGCAAATTGTGATTTGTGATATTGGGCTTTATAAATAAAATTGGATTGAATTGAATTGAAAAAACTGAACTACTGCTACTACTAGAACTATAAACCGCACTACATCAATGCTGGAACTATAAACCACACTATAACTCTACTAGAACTATACACCACACTACATTACTACTGGAACTACACTGAACAAAAATATAAATACAACACTTTTGTTTTTGCTCCCATTTTTCATGAGTTGAACTCAAAGATCTAAAACATTTTCTATACACACAAAAGACCATTTCTCACAAATATTGTTCACAAATCTGTCTAAATCTGTGTTAGTGAGCACTTCTCCTTTGCCGAGATAATCCATCCCACCTCACAGGTGTGGCAAATCAAGATGCTGATTAGACAGCATGATTATTGCACAGGTGTGTCTTAGGCTGGACACAATAAAAGGCCACTCTGAAATGTGCAGTTTTGCTTTATTGGGGGGGGGTCAGAAAACCAGTCAGTATCTGGTGTGACCACCATTTGCCTCACGCAGTGCAACACATCTCCTTTGCATAGAGTTGATCAGGTTGTTGATTGTGGCCTGTGGAATGTTGGTCCACTCCTCTTCAATGGCTGTGCCAAGTTGCTGGATATTGGCAGGAACTGGAACGCACTGTCGTATACGCCGATCCAGAGCATCCCAAACATGCTCAGTGGGTGACATGTCCGGTGAGTATGCTGGCCATGCAAGAACTGGGATGTTTTCAGCGTCCAGGAATTGTGTACAGATCCTTGCAACATGGGGCCGTGCATCATCATGCTGCAACATGAGGTGATGGTCGTGGATGAATGGCACAACAATGGGCCTCAGGATCTCGTCACGGTATCTCTGTGCATTCAAAATGCCACCAATAAAATGCACCTGTGCTCGTTGTCTTTAACATACGCCTGCCCACACTATAACCCCACCGCCACCATGGGCCACTTAATCCACAACATTGACATCAGCAAACTGCTCACCCACATGACGCCACACACGCTGTCTGCCATCTGCCTGAACAGTGAAAACTGGATTCATCTGTGAAGAGAACACCTCTCCAACGTGCCAGACGCCATCGAATGTGAGCATTTGCCCACTCAAGTCGGTTATGACGATGAACTGCAGTCAGGTCGATGAGGATGACGAGCATGCAGATGAGCTTCCCTGAGACGGTTTCTGACAGTTTGTGCAGAAATTCTTTGGTTATGCAAACCGATTGTTGCAGCAGCTGTCCAGGTGGCTGGTCTCAGACGATCTTGGAGGTGAACTTGCTGGATGTGGAGGTCCTGGGCTGGTGTGGTTACACGTGGTCTGCGGTTGTGAGGCCGGTTGGATGTACTGCCAAATTGTCTGAAACACCTTTGGGGACGGCTTATGGTAGAGGAATGAACATTCAATTCACAGGCAACAACTCTGGTGGACATTCCTGCAGTCAGCATGCCAATTGCACGCTCCCTCAAAACTTGCAACATCTGTGGCATCTGTGGCATTGTGCTGTGTGATAAAACTGCACATTTCAGAGTGGCCTTTTATTGTGTCCAGCCTGAGACACACCTGTGCAATATTCATGCTGTCTAATCAGCATCTTGATATGCCACACCTGTGAGGTGGGATGGATTATCTCGGCAAAGGAGAAGTGCTCACTAACACAGATTCAGACAGATTTGTGAACAATATTTGTGAGAAATGGCCTTTGTGTGTATAGAAAATGTTTTAAATCTTTAAGTTCAGCTTATGAAAAATCCATTTTTCTAGAACGATGTCAATCAATCAGTCAATCAATTTTATTTATAAAGCCCAGTATCACAAATCACAATTTGCCTCACAGGGCTTTACAGCATACGACATCCCTCTGTCCTTTGGACCCTCAGAGCGGATAAGAAAAAACTCCTTAAAAAAAAACGATAAACCACAGTACATTACTACTGGATCTATAAACCACACTACATTACTACTAGGACTATAAACCACTGTACGTCACTGCTAGAACTATCAACCTGTTGTTAATTGGTTTGTTTGGTGTTGTGTTCAATGAATGTCATTCAGTTTGAAGTTGGATTGACAAAAACAGCCTCAGCGTCATCTGCTGATTAGTGACACATGGTTTCCTGCTGAATTAATGTATGACTCGGGTTCTGAAGGGCCAACTGTGAAAACAAAGACTTACAGAAGAATAAAGTCCTCATTTGTCATTAAGACATGTTCACATGTGCCTGTATGATGAGTCTGCATTAGCAGAAGGAAGTCCTGCTGCAGTGCAGCCGAGTGTACCTTTAATGTAAAATCCCCCCTCTGATGAAACTCTGGTGAAACTCTGATGGAGGAAATGTGTTTTAGATTCAGCTCAGATGAAAGTCAGAGAGCTGCAGTTTGTCTTTCAGAAACAGGAACTGTCGCTGACACGGGATGATTGACACATCAGTGATGCTCTTTAGGGCTGTCAGGGATTTAACCCAAACTGATCACAGGTCAGGGAATTCAATGTTTCAGTGGCAAATCCCTTAGAAGTGGAAAATTCAGATTTAGATTATTTAAAAGATCAGACACAGTTGTGAGTTGTAACTCATCTGCAAACAGACAAACAGAATCTCAGTGTCTCGGCCTCCACTCTCTTTCCTCTGTCCAAAGGGCTTTCATCCCAACAGCTGACTGAAGGACAACGTTAAGACTCCATTTAGTATCTGCAGCTGTCAGTTTATATGTTGGCCTGCTGTTAAATGTGAAGTGTCCTCTGCTGAGAGGAAGAGGACACTCTGAATAAATCATCCAAATGCTGATGAAAGGCCAGTGCTCCAGAAAAACATTGTTAAACTATTAAAACTCATCAAAATACTGTTGAACTGTTAAAACTCAAGAAAATGCTGTTAAACTGTGAAAACTCAACAAAATAGTGTTAAACTACAAAAACTCATAAAAATACTGTTAAACTGTTATCAATTCAATCAATCAATTTTATTTATAAAGCCCAATATCACAAATCACAATTTGCCTCACAGGGCTTTACAGCATACGACATCCCTCTGTCCTTTGGACCCTCACAGCTGATCAGGAAAAACTCCCCCCCCAAAAAAAAACCTCAGGAAGAGCAACTGAGGAGGGATCCCTCTTCCAGGACGGACAGACGTGCAATAGATGTCGTACAGAACAGATCAGCATAATAAATTAACAGTAATCTGTATGACACAATGAGACAGAAAGAGAGACAGAGAGAGAGACAGAGGGAGAGAGAGATGCAGGACAGACGGTAATGACAGTAGCTTACAACAACATTCATGAAAGCAATAATTTTTTTTCCCCGGTAAAGGGTTTTTTTGGGGGAGTTTTTCCTGATCAGCTGTGAGGGTCCAAAGGACAGAGGGATGTCGTATGCTGTAAAGCCCTGTGAGGCAAATTGTATTTGTGATATTGGGCTTTATAAATAAAATTGATTGATTGATTGATTGATTGATAATAATATTATAATTAATAATAATATATTAATATCTGATAGTATACATGTGTGACAATAATCATATGTGTATAATAACAGTAGAAGTATGACTAATGATAACAGCAGCAGCAGCAGCAGCAGCAGGAGGCATCTGGCAGGACCACGGCAGCAGCACAACCACACACGTCACACTATCCAGGCACCGCTGCAATACGAGTTAACCTGAGAGACAGTGGAGCACAAAGGCTCCGGAGAAGAAGCCGAGTTAGTGACATCCAGAATGGCCGAGTTAACAAGATGCAGTAATAGGACACGAGAGATGTTGTGAAGACACGGAGATGATGTGAAGACACGGAGATGATGTGAAGACACGGAGATGATGTGAAGACATGGAGACATTCTTTATGATCTCAGACGTTTGTTGTCTCTTCTCTGACACTTTAATGAACACGTTTGCTATCTGATGGCGTCCCCTCTGAATGTTTGACTGTGCGGCTCCGTCTGCAGCTGTGTTCAGAGGCTGGTGGTTATAAAAGTAATCTTGCTGTGTTTTCTGTCAGAGCAACATTTGAGGCTGTGGCTCATGATTATTATGGGATGCAGCCCTGGTCTGCTCTGTTTAACACAGTAACACAAAGCGTCACCTGTCCGCTGTGGAAACACGTTTGTGTTTCTTTGTCCTCAGCTGAATATTTCCTGAACCAACTGAAACGTACTGACAGTATATTTTTACACTTGTGTATGTGCGTGCACTTGTGTATGTGCGTGCACGTGTAGCCCCGCCCTGAAGGCAGGGTGTAATTGAAACAGTGGAGGGAGCTGAGTGTTGGCGTTTAGAGCTGCAGTGTGTTTCTCTCCTCCATCAGTGTGTTTGAGTGTCGACCTCAGCTCTGTGTGAATAATTTATCACTCCTCTCAGAGGGGGTGGAGGAGGTGGAGGAGGGGGGACACACACACAGAGCAGCGGTGGTGCTGATGAAAATTTAAAGACGGTGCATTTGTGCACTTTGGAATATTTGCTAACGGTGAAGAAAATGCAGCTCTGCATGGTTTTAAATGGACAGCGAACATTTCAACTGATCGTCCTGAGCTCAGGTCACCACCATGTTTTCTTCTTCTTCTACTGTCTGAACGTGCTGACCTCTGACCTCTATCCCTCAACCTCCAACCTCCAACCTCTGACCTCACTCTGGTTAATCTCCACTCTGAAGCTGTGTCCCAATTCAGGGTGCGCATCCTTCGAAGGACCCGGCCTACGCAGCCTCCGAAGGCTAGTCCTACGGAGGTGCCTCCGAAGGAGTCGTCAACTGTTGTTAAATGGGATGGTCTAGCCTACGGAGGATTTCCTGGTTGCGTCACCACGTCATGATTCCTGTCGCCCAAGCTCAGGAAAAACACAACAGACGGCAGCAACAAACGGACATACCGGCGATAAAATGGGGCTAAAATTTGTCATTTTGTTTATTTATTTATTTTTTTGATCGAGGAAGAGGAGAGGCGGCTCCGGCGACACCAGCAGCTCGTTTATCTCCGGCTGGGAGAGAGCCGTGGCGAGGTAAACCAGTTACTTGAACCCACATTAATGTTCATATAGCTAGCATAGTTCCTGGTAATTAATATACTCGTTAATAAATGATGCAGCTAAGTGACAAACGTTAGCTATATGTGGTTAATGTCATTTAACTGTTACACTTGATACAGGGTTCATACAGGTGCTTAAAATCTTTGAAAATGCTGTAATTTTAATGCTGTATTTTCAAGGTCTTAAAAGTGCTTGAATTTTAGTTTAAATGCTTGAAAGGGCTATAAAGTGCTTGAATTGGACCTAGTAAATGGTGTACTTACCCTGTAAATAGCCCTGACTTAATTTCAATATGAAAATGTTTTGTCATTAAACATCAAAACCATATTGAGAAGCCAAAGTGGATAGATGGACAGATATAGTATTATTTATCCAAGCTATAGCTTTAACTAGAATTGTCTTATTAACTAAAATTAAATCGCTATGATCATTTACGTACTCCTGTTCTTACGCTCCTTTCCCCGTCCAGACCAGGCCCCTGTGCTGCAGAATAATCTGGCTGTTCTGGTGCTGCAAAACTTCTTTAATCATGGTGACACAAAGCAAGATTTCAGACTGAGCAGAGTCCCTGGAGGTGCTGCTGGACACGTTTTACATCGTTTTATAATTGTTCTCTGTAAATAGTGATTTCTGCTGATCTTTTGTAGTTGGACATGTTAAGAATGCCCACTTGTAAACGTGTAAATAGTTAGAAATGTTCAGAGTGTATCTTTGTAAATACTTGGTTATCAAAGAAAAAATAAACTGTGTTGTCACTTAAAAGTAGTTCAGAAGTTTATTCTAGTTGTAAATAAGAAATGGAACTGATAACGTATAATCCCTCCTGTTGCTGGCTACCTCTCCTCCTCCTCCTCCTCATGCTGCTCACCCACTGCAGCACCTGGCCCTGGTGTGTCCTCAGGGATGGGGGCAATTAGGACAAGAGGGGCAATAGAAGGCCTCCGTCCTAAACCCTCATCCATGAGGACACACCAGGGCCAGGTGGCAGCACTGGGCTTCCTGCCGACCCCTGACCTGTCCTGGATCTAGGAAATCAATCACAACAGCAGCAATTTTCTGCAAAGTATTTATTTTAAAAATCTTGAAAAAGAAGTGCATCATGGACTCAAAAAGAGGTAAGTTTGAGGTGCTGTTTGAAAAGGGATTCATGTAGTCATAAAGAAACAAAGCAGTTAAATGCCTTTATTCTTGAGCCACGTTCATATAAACCTTAAAAACACAGTCCTTTGACACGTTTCAGCATCAAGCCTTCATCAGGAAGTTAAACAGATTCAGGGAATAAAGAATAAAGGCTCTGTAACTACTATGGCTACGTTTCTTTATCAAAGCATTAACTAACGTAGTTTCCATAATCATCCAAACCTGCACATACTTTACTGTTTTGTTTTTTTGAAGGTGTATTTGATGCTGCTCCCGGTGACGGTGCTCGCCGCCGTCGTAAAAAAAACTCCGTGTTGAACAGAAGCACAAAGAATCTTGGGACATGAGAGGCCACGAAGGATAGTCGCGGTGCATCCTCCCAATAAAAGGAGGCGCATTTGGAGGAACCTTCGAAGGAGCCAGACACTGAACTGGACACAGCTCGTGGCTTCTTCACTAAAATAAAAACACTTGTTCCACCATGATCACCTCCACCCAGCACCTCCACCCAACACCTCCACCCAACAGCTCCACCCAACACCTCCACCCAGCACCTCCACCCAACACATCCACCCAACACCTCCACCCAGCACCTCCACCCAACACCTCCACCCAACAGCTACACACAGCAGCTCCACCCAGCAGCTCCACCCAACACCTCCACCCAACAGCTCCACCCAGCACCTCCACCCAACAGCTCCACCCAACAGCTACACACAGCAGCTCCACCCAGCAGCTCCACCCAACACCTCCACCCAACAGCTCCACCCAGCACCTCCACCCAACAGCTCCACCCAACAGCTCCACCCAGCAGCTCCACACAGCACCTCCACCCAACACCTCCACCCAACACCTCCACCTAACACCTCCACCCAACACCTCCACCCAACAGCTACACACAGCAGCTCCACCCAGCAGCTCCACCCAACACCTCCACCCAACAGCTCCACCCAGCACCTCCACCCAACAGCTCCACCCAACAGCTCCACCCAGCAGCTCCACACAGCACCTCCACCCAGCAGCTCCACCCAACAGCTCCACCCAACACCTCCACCCAACACCTCCACCCAACAGCTACACACAGCAGCTCCACCCAGCAGCTCCACCCAACAGCTCCACCCAACAGCTCCACCCAACAGCTCCACCCAGGAGCTCCACACAGCACCTCCACCCAACACCTCCACCCAGCAGCTCCACCCAGCACCTCCACCCAACAGCTCCACCCAGCAGCTCCACCTAACACCTCCACCCAACACCTCCACCCAACACCTCCACCCAACAGCTACACACAGCAGCTCCACCCAGCAGCTCCACCCAACACCTCCACCCAACAGCTCCACCCAGCACCTCCACCCAACAGCTCCACCCAACAGCTCCACCCAGCAGCTCCACACAGCACCTCCACCCAACACCTCCACCCAGCAGCTCCACCCAACACCTCCACCCAGCAGCTACACACAGCAGCTAAACACAGCACCTCCACCCAGCACCTCCACCCAACACCTCCACCCAGTACCTCCACCCAACAGCTCCAACCAGCAGCTCCACCCAACACCTCCACCCAACAGCTCCACCCAACACCTCCACCCAGCAGCTACACACAGCAGCTAAACACAGCACCTCCACCCAGCACCTCCACCCAGCACCTCCACCCAGCAGCTAAACACAGCAGCTCCACCCAGCATCTCCACCCAGCAGCTCCACCCAGCACCTCCACACAGCAGCTCCACCCAACACCTCCACCCAGCAGCTCCACCCAGCACCTCCACCCAACACCTCCACCCAACAGCTCCACCCAACAGCTCCACACAGCAGCTCCACACAGCACCTCAACCCAACACCTCCTCCCAACACCTCCACCCAGCACCTCCACCCAACAGCTCCACCCAACAGCTCCACACAGCAGCTCACCCAGCACCTCAACCCAACACCTCCACCCAGCACCTCCTCCCAACACCTCCACCCAACACCTCCACCCAGTACCTCCACCCAACAGCTCCAACCAGCAGCTCCACCCAACACCTCCACCCAACAGCTCCACCCAACACCTACACACAGCAGCTACACACAGCAGCTAAACACAGCAGCTCCACCCAGCATCTCCACCCAGCAGCTCCACCCAGCACCTCCACACAGCAGCTCCACCCAACACCTCCACCCAGCAGCTCCACCCAGCACCTCCACCCAACACCTCCACCCAACAGCTCCACCCAACAGCTCCACACAGCAGCTCCACCCAGCACCTCAACCAACAACTCCACCCAGCACCTCCTCCCAACACCTCTACCCAGCACCTCCACCCAACACCTCCACCCAACAGCTCCACCCAACAGCTCCACACAGCAGCTCCACCCAGCACCTCAACCCAACACTTCCACCCAGCACCTCCTCCCAACACCTCCACCCAGCAGCTCCACCCAGCACCTCCACCCAGCACCTCCACACAGCAGCTCCACACAGCAGCTCCACCCAGCACCTCCACCCAGCAGCTAAACACAGCAGCTCCACCCAGCACCTCCACCCAACACCTCCACCCAGCACCTCCACACAGCAGCTCCACCCAGCACCTCCACCCAGCACCTCCACACAGCAGCTAAACACAGCACCTCCACCCAGCACCTCCACCAAGCAGCTACACACAGCACCTCCACCCAGTAGCTCCACCCAGCAGCTCCACCCAGCACCTCCACACAGCAGCTCCACCCAGCACCTCCAAACAGCACCTCCACCCAGCAGCTACACACAGCAGCTAAACACAGCACCTCCACCCAGCACCTCCACACAGCAGCTCCACACAGCACCTCCACCCAGCAGCTCCACCCAGCACCTCCACCCAGCAGCTCCACACAGCAGCTCCACCCAGCACCTCCAAACAGCACCTCCACCCAGCAGCTACACACAGCAGCTAAACACAGCACCTCCGCCCAGCACCTCCGCCCAGCAGCTCCACCCAACAGCTCCACCCAACACCTCCACCCAGCACCTCCACCCAGCAGCTCCACACAGCAGCTCCACACAGCACCTCCACCCAGCAGCTCCACTCAGCAGCTCCACACAGCAGCTCCACACAGCAGCTACACCCAGCAGCTCCACCCAACACCTCCACCCAACAGCTCCACCCAGCACCTCCACCCAACAGCTCCACCCAACAGCTCCACCCAGCAGCTCCACACAGCACCTCCACCCAACACCTCCACCCAACACCTCCACCTAACACCTCCACACAGCAGCTCCACACAGCACCTCCACCCAGCAGCTCCACCCAGCAGCTCCACCCAGCACCTCCACCCAGCAGCTCCACACAGCAGCTCCACCCAGCACCTCCAAACAGCACCTCCACCCAGCAGCTACACACAGCAGCTAAACACAGCACCTCCGCCCAGCACCTCCGCCCAGCAGCTCCACCCAACAGCTCCACCCAACACCTCCACCCAGCACCTCCACCCAGCAGCTCCACACAGCAGCTCCACACAGCACCTCCACCCAGCAGCTCCACTCAGCAGCTCCACACAGCAGCTACACCCAGCAGCTCCACCCAGCACCTCCACACAGCAGCTCCACACAGCAGCTCCACCCAGCACCTCCACCCAGCAGCTAAACACAGCAGCTCCACCCAGCACCTCCACCCAGCACCTCCACACAGCAGCTCCACACAGCAGCTCCACCCAAATCCGCAACCTCTGGAACCTCAGACAGTCATCTACCGCTCTGAGCTAATTGGCAAGTAGCAACTCAACAGTGGCTTCACAAACTGAGTAAGCCATTTACTGTTGTGTTGGAAAGAAGCCATCCGTGCATGGAAAGGTAGATTTCAAACCACTGTAAAAAAAATTCAGTTTTAAAGACAAAAATCTGAAAATACACATATTGCATCTAGGCAGCATGGAGATGTTGGTAATTTGTTTGTAACAATGATTGATTTGCTCCATAAGTGAAAAACTGATGTTTAAAATTGCCATTTTTACATTGACTCCAAATTGTTCACATTAGAGCAAAATTCAAAATGCTGTCAAAAATTCAGTTTTTGAGATAAAATTCTGAAATTTGCCACACATCATCTACCATGACTCTAGAATTTTTTAATGTTTTTTTATGAACATTGAAAATTTATTTAGCAAGAATTTGCATGTATATGTTTATAGTACGGTTTACAGTCAAACATTTTGATATATACATACATCAAAAATTTGAGAAACGTACTTTTTGAAGGACAGTCTGAAGATGCTCTGTAGCAAGTTTGGTGTCAATTGAGCAAAAATTGTGGGAGGAGAAAGGTTTAAGAAGTTTTACAGTTTTTGAAAAAAACAGAGTGATGAACTTCATAATTTTTAATAGGTTTAAATGTACAAATATCTTCAGTATTGGGGCTACAGTTTGATGAAAGTTGTGAAGTTGTAGCACGTATGGTTGATTTGTTATGAATTTTCAAAGTTTTGAACTTTGGACGCTTGCTGTAGCGCCACCATCAGGACTATTGGCTTGAGTTTACAGCTGAGGATATCTGGCATGAGACTGGACCTTTGTGCACAGTTTGGTGAGTTTTCACCCATGAGAAGTAGGATTTCTGAAGAAGAAGAAGGAGAAGAAGAAGAAGAAGAAGAAGAAGAAGAATACCTAGGATTACAATAGTGTCCTGGCAGCTTAGCTTCCCGGACCCTAATAAAATAAATAAAAATATAATGAGATGCTGAAACTGAAGATTACTGATGGGTGAAGATGAGGAAGTCAACCCTTCTCTGTTTTCTCAGGTTTTAGTCTGAAAGACAGCAGGACGTGCAGGCTTTTATTTTGACGTGTCCGCCGGTGCAGTGTATCGGAAGCAGAGAAGAAGAAGCTCAGTGTCGTTGTTGTAATTGACGGACAGTTTGAGACTCACCTGGTGGACAGGTGCGACAACAACCAGGTGAGACAAACAGTTGCTGGACCCGTGTTCTGACCCAGTTGCGGTCGCGGTCTGTTGACGATGCTTACCGTGCTAACAGGCAGCCCCGTGCTAACCATGCTAATCTCGTCGCGCTGTGCTGCTTACTGAACCCGGTACCGAGACCTGCCCGCTCTCTGCCGGGTCCGGACCGGCTCCTCCGGACTCCCGGTGGTCCATCCGGTATCTGTTAGGAAACTGGACCGGTGTACGGCGAGTAGCGGCTGTGAATTTGGGCCGGATCTCCGGTGACCTAGTTTCAATTCTGGCGGATCCGCGGCCCGGAACCACCGGACCGACCCGGTTCACACCGAACACACGGTTTAGAAGGACTATAAAGACCTGATCAGTGATCGATCCGGATCACTGATCAGGTCTTTATGGTTTATTGTCTTTTATTGTTCCACTTCTGTCACATCCGGAGTGACTTTCAAATTAAAAGAATCAGCACGACAGCACCTCTGAATCGTCAATCAGACCGGAAGTGTGACGTCTACGTAGCATTGACCCGTTACGGAAGAGCTCAAAGGAAACACGTGCGGTTGTTGTTGTGTTTCGATAAATAAACAGATGTGGAATCTCACGTTGGTGAAAGAGATCAGATAACAGATCGATTATTGAAACAGAATGATTTCTGTTATTGATCAGAACTCATCTACAAACATCATGGTTCTTTTATTTTGAAGTGCACTTTCCTGTTGATGGAAACAACTCAAACAACCAGAGTGACATCACAGGCTGGCGTCACCATGACAAGAACTCAAAGTCCACTTCCTGTCAGAGGGACATGTCTCACAGCAGGGGCCTGTATCACGAAGCGAGATCAACCTATCCTGGGTTGACTAACCCTAACAATGGCAATCAGGATAATCGGTATCACGACGCTGGATATCAACTCGGTAACTCAACCCAGGGTTGTTTTATCAAGAACTGTGAATGCGCACGCAGCGGACCAATCACAATCATGAGAGAGGCGCAGCGTCACTGAGCGTCACAGAGTGTCCTCACAGAGCGTCCTCACTGAGCGTCCTCACAGAGCGTCCTCACAGAGCGTCCTCACTGAGCACCGTATGTGAGGGGAAAAAAAAGAAAAAACAAATTTCTCGTGAGGATCAGAGATTAATTCTACTAAAATATGAGGAGGAGAAAAACAACATTACAGAAAAGGCAAACACCGTGGCAGCTGCAGGAGGAGGAAACGTGTGGCAACGCATAACAGGATGAATAATGTTTAGTTTTAGTTTAGATTAGTTTATGAATAAAATCATCCTGATATTGAGCTGTGTTAGAAATTAACAGCTGCACAAAAATATACCTAGTCTCCCTCTTTAAAAAACAAAAAGGAAAATCCCTCAAACACCATGAAGTGTAGACATGACAGGCTACTTTCCACATTTCCAGCAGCAAAGCTGTCAATTAGGCCCATTATCTTTAACAGGGATCATTTCCTCCAACAACAAAAAATGTTGGCACTTATGGTGCGTTCCCACCCGTGAACTCGTACCAGATCGTTGTCCTCCCAGTTACGGTTTCTGATGTCACACAGGCCTCTAAACCAGTCACCTTACTCCTCTAAATAACAACAGCAGCCCTATGGATGCGGTGCTGATGCAGGTGATACATGGTGAGAAATAGACATAAAATAACCCTAGTGTTAATGCATTATTGGCAGCCGCTCTAACAGCTGGTTCCTAGTGCAAGAATAAATCAATACAAAATACGTTTCCAAACACAGATAACGTAAAATAAAAAAGTATAATAGCATCTGTGACCTTGTGCACTGTTCTCCTCCTCCGTTTCACTCAAATGAGCAAGCAGCAGGTACCTTTTGCGATAGCAATAATGGAGAAGCACAAACATACGGTTCGCCATGTTCAACGTTAAACAGGAAGTAACTGGCAGTTTGCCGTAACTTTCCTGGAACGATACAAAGTCGAAACTCGTGACCTGAAGTCGTGACTTACGAGTTCAAAAGCCTGCCTGGAACGCAGCATAATTAATGGTGCTATTAAGTGTCTGCAAATGAGATTTCGACTTCTTTCCACTCCTTTGTGAACAATCTTTTCATTGTCTGTTGTTGTTGCTTTCTTTTCTTTTATAATGTCAAAATAAACTTTCAAATCAAAATCAATCAAATTAATTAAACTTCCCGTCATGACTGGGCTGCATTTCTGTCAGCGGAGTCATTTCTTTCCAAACAGCTGATTGGCCAGTGGGTGGAGCTTTTTATAGGATCAGATTCAACCCTGATCTTACCTGCTCCGGAGCAGGATAGCCGTTCAGAGTCAGTTACCATGGTGATCTACCCCGATAAGACCTGAACCGGCTTCGTCAGACCGAAAACCAGGTTAACCCTGAAGTTACCTCGCTGAGACATTAATCCTGCTTCGTGATACAGACCCCTGCTGAGTCTGTCTGACCTCACTGTTTACACAGTCAACAAACAAACAAATAAACAAGTGTACACAGTGGGCGTGGCCTCCCTCAGCTGTGACGAGCTGCTGCTTCAAACATGAAGGACAAAAACTGAGACTGTACTCCTGCCCGTCCTCTTCCCTGTCCCCCTGTCTGTCTTCTTCCCTGTCCTCCTGAATGTCCCCGATTGTCCTCTGCCCCCTGTCCTGACTGTACCTGTCTGTCCTCCTGACTGTCCTCCTGAATGTCCCCGAGTGTCCTCTGCCCCCTGTCCTGACTGTACCCGTCTGTCCTCCTGCCTGTCCTCCTGAATGTCCCCGAGTGTCCTCTGTCCTGACTGTCCCCCTGTCTGTCCACTGTCCTGTCTGTCCTCCTGAATGTCCCCGAGTGTCCTCTGTCCTGACTGTCCCCCTCTGTCCCCCTGTCTGTCCACTGTCCTGTCTGTGCTGTCTGTCCTCCTGAATGTCCCCGAGTGTCCTCTGTCCTGACTGTCCCCCTCTGTCCCCCTGTCTGTCCACTGTCCTGTCTGTCCTCCTGAATGTCCCCTGAGAGTCCTCTGTCCCCTGTCCTGTCTGTCCCCTTGTCTGTCCTCCTGTCTTTCTCTCTGTCCCCTGTCTGTCTTCTTCCCTTCTGTTGGTCCTCCTGTCTGTCATGGTCTGTTCCCCTGTCCTCTTGACTGTTCTCCTGTCTGTCCCCTGTCTTCTAGTCTGTCCTCCTGAATGTCCCCCTGAGTGTCCTCTGCCCCCTGTCTGTGCCGTGTCCTGACTGTACCTGTCTGTCCCCGTCTGTCCTCTGTCTGTCCCTGTCTGTCCTCCTTAATGTCCCCCTGAGTGTCCTCTGCCCCTGTCTGTCCCCTGTCCTGACTGTACCTGTCTGTCCTCCTGAATATCCCCCTGAGTGTCCTCTGTCCCCCTCTGTCCCCTCTCCTGACAGTCCCCTTGTCTGTCCCCGTCCTCCTGTCTGTCCCCCTGTTTGTCCTCCTGAATGTTCCCGTCTGTCCTCCTGAATGTTCTCTGTCCCCGTCCTGACTGTCCCCGACCTCCTGACTGTCCTCTGTTCTACTGGTCGTCCCCCTGTTTGTCCTCTATCCCCCTGACTTTCTCTGTCCTCCTGAATGAGACTGTCCTCTGTCCATCCTCACTGTCCTCACTCTGTGTGTGTCCTCATTCTGTGTGTTCTCACTCTGTGTCCACTCTGTTTGTCCTCACTCAGTGTGTCCCACTATGTGTCCTCACTGTGTGTGTCCTCACTTAGTGTCCTCTGTGTCCTCATTCTGTGTGTCCTCACTGAGTGTGTCCTCACTCAGTGTGTCCTCACTATGTGTCCTCACTGAGTGTCCTCACTCAGTGTGTTCTCACTCTGTGTCCTCACTATGTGTCCACACTGTGTGTGTCCTCACTTAGTGTCCTCTGTGTCCTCACTCTGTGTGTCCTCACTGAGTGTCCTCACTCAGTGTGTCCTCACTTCAGGGCCGTGCCTGACCAATTTGGCACCCTAGGCAAAATATTTGCTGCCCCTCCAACTCACGGTTCGGTTCAAACCTTGGTTTTCAAAAACTAGTGAAGAAATATTTCAAAAACTTCCTGAAAAATGTCTGGATTTTATTAATAATTAAATAAATGTTGCATTGTAATAAAGAACATGAACATTACTTCAGGTTCGTCCTCCGCTTATCCAGGTCTGGGTCACGGGGGCAGCAGCCTCAGCAAAGAAGCCCAGACAGTCCTCTCCCAAGCCACTTCCGTCAGCTCTTCCGCGGGAACCCCGAGGCGTTCGCAGGCCAGCCGGGCGATGTAGTCCCTCCAGCGTGTCCTTGGGCGGCCCCGAGGTCTCCTATCGGTTGGACATGCCCGAAACACCTCCCAAGGGAGGCGTCCGGGTGGCATCCTTACTAGATGCCCAAACCACCTCAACTAGCTTCTCTCGATGTGAAGGAGCAGCGGCTACTCCGAGTCCCTCCCGGATGTCCGAGCTCCTCCCCCTATCTCTAAGGCTGAGCCCAGCCACCCTGCGGAGGAAACTCATTTCGGCTGCTAGTACTTTCAATCTCGTTCTTTCGGTCACTACCTAGAGCTCGTGACCATAGGTGAGGGTTGGAACGTAGATGGAATGGTAAATCAAGAGCTTCACTTTTTGGCTAAGCTCCCTCTTCACCATAACGGACTGGTTAAGCGCCTGCATCACTGTTGATGCTGCCTCAATCCGCCTGTCAATCTCCCGCTCCATCCTACCCTCACTGTGAACAAGATCCCGAGATACTTAAACTCCTCCACCTGAGGAAGGACCTCCCCCCCGACCCGGAGTGGGCAATCCACCCTTTTCCGGCTGAGGACCATGGCCTCAGACTTGGAGGTGTTGATTCTCATCCCAGCCGCTTCACACTCGGCTGCGAACCGTCCCAGCAAGAGCTGGAGGTCACTGTTCGATGGAGCTAGGAAGACCATGTCATCTGCAAAAAGCAGGGACGAGACCCTCCCGTCACCAAACCTGACCCCCTCCACCACTCGGCTGCACCTAGAAATTCTGTCCATAAAAGTTATGAACAGAACCGGTGACAAAGGGCAGCCCTGGCGGAGTCCAACCCTCACCGGGAACCGGTCTGACTTATTGCCGGCCACACGAACCCGACTCGTGCTCCTTCGGTACAGGGACTGGATGGCCCTTAGCAAGGGGCCACCAACCCCATACTCCCGGAGCACCCCCCACAGGATGCCTCTGGGGACACGGTTGTAAGCCTTCTCCAAATCCCCAAAACACATGTGGACTGGTTGGGTAAACTCCCATGCCCCCTCCAGCACCCTGGCGAGGGTAAAGAGTTGGTCTACGGTTCAGCGTCCGGGACGAAAACCACATTACTCCTCCTCAATCTGAGGTTCAACTATCAACCAGACCCTCTTCTCCAGCACCCTGGAGTAGACCTTACCAGGTAGGCTGAGGACTGTGATCCCCCTGTAGTTGGAACACACCCTCTGGTCCCCCTTCTTGAAAATGGGGACCACCACCCCGGTCTGCCACTCCAGAGGCACTGCCACCAATGTCCACGCAATGTTGCAGAGGCGTGTCAGCCAGGACAGCCCTACAACATCCAGAGCCTTGAGATATCCAGGATGAATCTCATCCACCCCCGGGGCTCCGCTGCCTCGGAGTTGTTTCACTACCTCAGCAACTTCTGCCCCAGAAATTGGACGATCTGCCCCGGATACTCCCGTCTCTGCTTCCTCACTGGAATGCGTGCTGGTGGGATTGAGGAGCTCCTCAAAGTATCCCTTCCACCGACAATGTGCCCAGTTGACGTCAGCAGCTCCCCGCCCCCACCGTAAACAGTGTGAGCAAGTTTCCGCCTTCCCCCCCTGAGATGCCGGACGGTTTGCCAGAACCTCTTTGGAGCCGATCGATGGTCTTCCTCCATGGCCTCACGAACTCCTCCCACGCCCAAGTTTTTGCCTCCGCGACTGCCGCCGCTGCGCTCCGCTTGGCCCGCCGGTACCTATCAGCTGCTTCCGGAGACCCACAGGCCAACCATGCCCTGTAGGCCTCCTTCTTCAGCCTGACGGCTCCCCTCATCTCTGGTGTCCACCAGCGGGTTCGGGGATTACCGCCGCGACAGGCCCCAGCAGCCTTGCAGCCACAGCTCGCAACCGCCGCCTTGACAATGGCAGAGCGGAACAAGGCCCATTCGGACTCAATGTCACCCTCCACCCTCGGGACACGGTCGAAGCTCTCCCGGAGGTGGGAATTGAAGACCATCTGGACAGGTTCTTCCGCCAGGCATTCCCAGCAGACCCTCACTGTTCGTTTGGGCCTGCCAGGTCTGCGCGGCGTCTTCCCCCGCCATCTGATCCAACTCACCACCAGGTGGTGAGCTTAACATTACTTAAGTTATATTAACTTACAGTTCACAATCAATTAATAAAAATATGTTAATCTCTTAACAGTCTACATTCTCTAAATAATCCTATTTCTTCACTGGCAGTTTGTGTGTGGGAGGGAGATGCACTTGAGGCTGCATCACTTGGTGCTGAGGTGGATGAGGTGGCTGCAGTTACATTAGTAGGCCCAGGATTTGCAGAAGTGGGGCACAAATACTTCAGAAGTGCATCTAAAAAGAGGAGATACGTATATTTGACAAACTTACAATATATTAATCAAATAGCTGTTGATTGTGAAACCATCATGGCATAACCATAATAGCACCTATCATTACAGCCTGCCTTGATCTAATTTTAAACACAGCAAACAGCCAAAATATAAAAAATGCAACTGTAACATCACAAATCTGAAAATTAGAAAACATAAATATACAGTATATGAATATCAGTGTTTCCCATACATTCATTTATCTGTGGCGGTGCGCCACGAATAAATTATCTCTGCCACATATAGATTTTTCTGCTTTTGGTGTTACCTGTTGGACCTCACTCATAAACACATTATAATGGGACTCACTGTCTGTGAATGTAGCTTGTCCCCGTGTGTGTGTCCTCACACTTAATGCACCGGGTCCAGCAGAAGAAGAAGAAGGAGCAGACATAGTAGCAGAACGGATCCAAAGACCTCTCGGTACAAATATGTGGGCAAACAAGTCCAAAAGTGGTCCGAACAACTCATCATGTTATATCAGCCTGTGTCTGTATTAACATAGCTGGAAGCTCAACATGTGCAAAGACATTAACTCACGCTGTTAGTAGTGTCAACTGCAGCACGAGTCCTGTAGCAGCTCGCCCCCATTATTCAATTACAGCAGCTGCACCGGCAACGGGAGCGATGTGACAACTCTTTCACGACAATTTTAGGAGGCTCTTTTATTTTTGTCGCGCTACGCTCCCCTACGCGACCCTCCAGCAGATAAAAAATACATGAAATAGTGTGCTAAACGAGCACAATGTGTTTTTAAATGAATAAACCATTATCAGAGGATACGTGATGATTTTTTCCCATGCATTTACCCATGTTTATCCGTGACATTGTGCAAATGTCCGTGGCGGACATTTGAAAGTAACTAAATGACAAACAGTACAGTAAACTTGAAGATAACTCAAACGTATGTAATGATTTAGGTGGAAAATGCTTTGCGCAGCCTCTTGGCTCGACAAACGGTAAACAACCTCGCTGGCCCGGCTGTAAGGTTCTGCTCGTTAGTAATTAAGTCTGACGTTGGATGTTCACTCCACACAGGCCAGTGCTGAAAAATACTCTTCATGACGATGACACCCAGCTGTCAGTTTGTCACTCAGCAGCATCACATTACAGAAGACTGCAGGTAGCGGGGGAGGGAGGGGGGGGGGGGCGAAATTGGTGCTGCTCGCCAGAGAGGCAGAAGGATGCCAGGCAGGCAGAAATTTAAATTAGAAAAATTATTTCATTATTATTTGAAGACATGTGGCTACATGTACTGTTGTTATTTTGTAGTATATTCTTGTCTAATTTTTGAATAGAATGGGGGGAAAAAAACAAAGAAACACCTCACTCCCTGGCGCCCTCTGGCATGCTGGCGCCTCCAGCATTTGCCTAACCTGCCCTATGGGCGGCAAGGCCCTGCCTCACTCTGTGTGTCCTCACTGAGTGTCCTCACTGAGTGTCCTCACTCTGTGTGTCCTTGCTGTGTATTTGTTTCAGGAACATTAAATATCGGTCTCCTCTCAGTGGACATCATCTCTGCTGATCAAAGGTCGTCTCCTCCTCCAGCAGCGATGGCTCTGATCTCTCTGGAAGACCTCGACGGATTGGACGACGAGCAGCTGGATGATGACATCACCGACAACCCTGAACCAATGGATGAAGAGGACAGAGACCGACTGCTGACTCACTGGCAGGCAGTCGCCAGTACCCACCATGTGTCAGTACCTCCAGGTAAGGGGGGAGTCCATCCAGGTGAGGGGGCAGGGCTACCATGTGTCTGCACCTTCAGGTGAGGGGGCGGGGCCATCACGTGTCAGTATCTCCAGGTGAGGGGGCAGGGCTACCATGTGTCTGCACCTTCCGGTGAGGGGGAGCAGGGCCACCACGTGTCACCACCTCCAGGTGAGGGACAGGGCCATCACGTGTCAGTATCTCCAGATGAGGAGCCGGGCCACTATTTGTCAGCACCTTCCATGTCAGTCAGCTGACTGTTTACTTGTTTTGATTGTAAACAAAAACTGAACTTCCTGTTTGTGTTTACAGACATGACTGGACCTATACAGGAAATGACCCGCAATAACCAGCAAAGGGAGACCCTCCCCTTCGCTCCAGTGTCCCGCCATGAGAAGGTAAGGACCAGAACAAACTCCCCCCTGTCCTCCACAGATGGGGGAGGAGCTGTATGTGTCTCTGACTCCCCCCTGTGTCCCCCACAGATGGGGGAGGAGCTGTATGAGGAGCGTTTGTACGCAGCAGGTCACTGGGCATGTGTGACTCGGGGGAGAAGCTGTATGAACAGAGCATCTCGATGGGTTTCATGAAGCTGATGCGTTTTATCTGTAAAGAAAACTCTGCAGGTAACCCCCCCCCCCGGGGTCATGTGATCATTGTTGATTAGGTGATTGGTGTGTATTGATGTATTGATGCTATGTAGGCAGGTACCTGGGGATGACGGTGCCGGTGGTCAGTAACATCCACATGATGAAGGACGGGATCACGTTTGAGAAAGACGTCCAGATAGCGTTCTTCCTGCCCTCCGAGTTTCAGACCAACCCCCCCCGCCCCACTGACCCCGACATCACCATCATCTACAGAGAGCCAATCAGAGTGGTCACCAGGTCAGAGCAGCAGCATCAACAACATCATCATCATCATCATCATCACCATCAACACGGTGCTCCTGACCTGTAAAAATCGTTATGTTTCTCAGTTTGTGATGATGATGTTCTGCTCTCTGATTGGTTGTCAGGACGTTCTATGGGACAACCACGGAGGAGACGGTGACCAATCAGATCAGCCTGCTGTGGGAGATTCTGGGCGTCACCGATGACCTCTGCAGAGACAGCTACATGGTCGCCACATACGAGAACCCTGGCGTCCCTCGCCGCCGGAATGAGATCTGGTTTATCAGACGCCACCTGTAGACGCCTCCTCTGATTAGCTGGTTTGTTTATCTGCTCATTTCCTGTATTTTTATGTTGAACTGACCAATCAGAGCAGGTTTGCGTTTGTGAGCAGGTCCTGACACTAAGCCCCGCCCCCAGCATCTCCTGTCCAATCAGAGCTCCTCTCTCTTAATCACTGACACCCCATTGGTTCACACATTAAATGATCCTGCGCCACAACAACAGGAAATATATCTGTTTTATCAAGGCTCCGTCCTGATTGGCCGATCAGATCGATCAGAGTGAAAACATCAAAGGAACATCTGAGAGGAGCTCCGCCCACCATCTTAGTTTAGCTTAGCTTAATTTAGCTTAGCAAGACATTGCTGTGGACCTGGCCCTATCCTGGACTTGGTTGCAGTGGTCCTGGTTCTGGACCTGGTTGTTGACCTGGTCCTGAATACAGATCTGGTGGTGGTCCTGGACCTGGTCAGGGTCCTGATTTTGGACCCATTCCTGATCTTGGACCTGGTCATAGACCCAGTCCTGATCCTGGTCTCAGAGGGGGTAGTGGCAGTCCTTTAGTATATTGCAGTTTTTCTACAGTCGATCTGTGAGGTTCTGGTTCTGGTCTCAGCATGAGATCTGAGGACGGTTCAATATTTTGTAACAAGGTGATAATGAAGGTTTTTAAGATGTAAAATATTACAGTGATGATGATGATGATGTCATCAGTATTTGATGTTAAACAGCTTTTTGTGATTTCTGGTGCCTGTTTTTAGTTTTGACTTCCTGTTTATTTTCACTGTAAAAGTGTTTTTATTGTTGTTTTGTTCCTTCAACATTTGTGTTTGAAATAAAATCTGATCTGAGTGATGCGTGTCAAGTCTTTGTGTTCGGCTCTGATGTCATAACCACAAATCATTTCAAACACAACGCCATGTTTTTCCATCAACTGTTTCATCTTTATAATAAAAACATAAATATTGTTTACAGAATCCGTCTGCAGGAATAAATACAAACAGCCACGGCAGCGGCGATGACGCGTCTGCAGCAGATAGAGGAAAAGGCACAAAACTGTCAGCTGGTTTTTCATCACGTCTCTCCTTCAAAAATATTTAGTT
>CM048916.1:484795-519795 GCA_026686955.1 Epinephelus cyanopodus
GGCCTGAGTGATGGTCAGAGTGTCGTACAGGTCGCACAGAGTGTCAAACTTCCACTCTTCTCTTTCGACCGCCACGAAGAACTGTTTGATCCCCTCCAGAGTCAGCTCGTCTCTGAGGGACACACAATGAGAGACACACTATCAACACTACACACTGTCTCTGAGGGACACACAATGAGAGACGCACTGTTAACACTACACACTGTCTCTGAGGGACACACAATGAGAGACACACTATCAACACTACACACTGTCTCTGAGGGACACACAATGAGAGACGCACTGTTAACACTACACACTGTCTCTGAGGGACACACAATGAGAGACACACTATCAACACTACACACTGTCTCTGAGGGACACACAATGAGAGACACACTGTTAACACTACACACTGTCCCTGAGGGACACACAATCAGAGGCACACTGTCAACACTACACACTGTCTCTGAGGGACACACAATGAGAGACACACTGTTAACACTACACACTGTCTCTAAGGGACACACAATGAGAGACACACTATCAACACTACACACTGTCTCTGAAGGACACACAATGAGAGACACACTGTTAACACTACACACTGTCTCTGAGGGACACACAATGAGAGACACACTATCAACACTACACACTGTCTCTGAGGGACACACAATGAGAGACGCACTGTTAACACTACACACTGTCTCTGAGGGACACACAATGAGAGACACACTATCAACACTACACACTGTCTCTGAGGGACACACAATGAGAGACACACTGTTAACACTACACACTGTCCCTGAGGGACACACAATCAGAGGCACACTGTCAACACTACACACTGTCTCTGAGGGACACACAATGAGAGACACACTGTTAACACTACACACTGTCTCTAAGGGACACACAATGAGAGACACACTATCAACACTACACACTGTCTCTGAAGGACACACAATGAGAGACACACTGTTAACACTACATACTGTCCCTGAGGGACACACAATCAGAGGCACACTGTCAACACTACACACTGTCTTTGAGGGAATATTTTCATGGATTTTTTTTTTCATGATTATTTCCTGGATTTTTTTTTTAATCAATATTTTCTATAAGTACATTGACACTTCTGTACAAAAAGGCTGAGTACCAGGAGTCCCTGGTTGTACTGAACACAACAGTGACATCTCCAAGATCATCGAGGATGCAAAGATGAACCAGGGAGATCTAGCAGTCCTGTGGCTTATGGCACAGTACCAAGCTGATTTGTGAAGACCTGAAAGGCAAAAGGAGCAGTTCCAGGATGCTGGTTCTGCTGTCAAGCCCCACTGGGGTGTCATTAACGAAACACCGGTAAAGTGGAGTGCCCACTTGAAAACCCAGTAAAGTCACAAGGTCTGAAACATAAAGCTCTGCCCTCAGTTGAAGATATCTGAAGGGAGCGTTTTCTATGCCAACCACCCCACATAAGGCACAGAAGGCAACTCCTGCCAAGTGCGGTGGCTGCGATATACCCCCATTGTGTAAAGACATTCTAGATTCTTTTTCTTTGAATATTTTCTGGATGTTTTTCATTAATATTTTCTGGATTTGTTTTTCCCTGAATATTTTCTAGATGTTTATTCCTGATTGTTTTCTGGATGTTTTTGTTTTTGTTTTTCTTTTTTTGAATATTTTCTGGATGTTTTTCAACACATATTTTCTAGGTTTTTTTGTTGTTGTTTTTTTCCTGAGTTTTTTTCCCAGAATACCCCCCCCCCCCCCCCCCCCCATCTAATATTTTAACGTTATAATGAAAATTATCTGGACGTTATAATGAATATTCGCTGGACGTTCTAACGAATATTCGATGGACGTTATAATGAATATTCTCTGGACGTTACAATGAATATTCTCTGGACGTTATAATGAATATTCGATGGACGTTATAATGAATATTCTCTGGACGTTACAATGAATATTCTCTGGACGTTACAATGAATATTCTCTGGACGTTATAATGAATATTCTCTGGACGTTACAATGAATATTCTCTGGACGTTATAATGAATATTCTCTAGACATTACAATGAATATTCATTGGACGTTACAATGAATATTCTCTGGACATTATAATGAATATTCTCTAGACGTTACAATGAATATTCGCTCGACGTTATGATGAATATTCTTTGGCCGTTATAATGAATATTCTCTGGACGTTGTAATGAATATTCTCTGGATGTTTCTGGGTGTTTCTGCACTGACCGTTTAACCAGGATGCGAATGGGGTCTGTCATGAACTTGTTGGTCATCTCCAGGATCTCGTGTGGCAGCGTGGCGCTGATCAGGACTACCTGTGTGGCTGGAGGCAGGTAACGGTACACGTCGTAGATCTGCTCCTTAAAACCTGAACAACAAACGACAATGACGATGAGTCCAGCTTCTGTTCAGCGACACCATCAGCAGGACGGAGACACCATAAATATAATAATATAAACCAACGTAAATGGTAGGAGAAACACTGCACTGTCAAGATTAAGAGATTTAGAGACAGAGACAAAGCGAGAGACAGAACAGAGACAGCTGGTGAAATAACTCTGTCTCAGATCATCAGGACAGTGTCCTCTAACTGTCCCACGATCCAGACTGGTGGGTAACAGGAGGTTGAGACTTTACAGCTCTGGATCAGCCCTCAGCTCTCAGTCAGAGCTGCCTTTTCTTCTTCCTTCTCCTTACTCTTCCTCCTCCTCCTCCTCCTCCTGTCTCTAATGGCGGTCACTATAATCAGACCAGCCAGCAGCAGCCAATCAGAGCTGTTCAACATGTCAGATTTTAGTGACTGTTGAATATGCGTTGAGAAAGTCTGTGGCCCGGCTGCCATGTTCTGGGCTCTGACTAGTTGTTTTCAGTCACATGCAGTGAGGTCATCAGAGACAAAGATTAAGATCTCTCTCTCTCTCTCTCTCTCTCTCTCTCTCTCTCTCTCTCTCACACACACACACACACACACACACACACACACACACACACACACACACACACACACACGTGACATCACAGCTCTCTCCAGGTGTCTCACCTTTGTTGAGCATCTCGTCAGCTTCGTCCAGAACCAACATCTTGATGGCTCTCGTCCTCAGACTCCTGCGACGAATCATATCTGCAGACAAACAACACACTCAGTTCAACTTCCCCTCGGCTACGGATGTTGACTGGCAAGTCTCTAAGGTCTGGAGAACGGCACGAGAGTTGTTGTCAGGTAAACTCACCAAACACTCGTCCAGGTGTCCCCGCCACCACGTGCTGACCGTAGTCCAGTTTCCTGATGTCCTCGCCCACATTGGTCCCTCCAATGCAGGCGTGACACTGGACGTTCATGTAGTCTCCCAGAGCCAGCAGCACCTGAACACAGACAAACAGCCAATCAGAAACCAGAACACAGCTACCCTTCTCACTGCTGATTGGTTGGGTATGACCACAAGGGTGGGGCTACCTTCTGAATCTGTCCGGCCAGCTCTCTGGTTGGAGCGAGGATCAGAGCCTGGGTCTCCCTCACCTGCACACAGGAAACGCATCACAGCATGATGTCATCAAAAATTCAAGTTCCTCTGTGTGACATCATCTGATCAGAGGACACGATACAGACCATAATGACCATGACTTAAGCCTCATGATAATAAATGAGATACACAACACATCTCCTCCCACTGTACAGAGGTGAAGCTAAAACATCACAGTGCGATGGTGACGTCATACAGTGCCAGAGTCCGCGCAGCATCAAGCTCTGTGTTTTCCCGCCCCTACACCTGTCTGACCAATCGCAGGCAGCGCCACTGACTGTGAGCTCACTGATTGGCCTTGTGGACCACGTGACCTTGTGGCCGAGCCTGCTGCGTTCTGCTGACACAAAGGTGAAGTTTCGGATTCCTGCGGCAGAACATTTTTATCAGAACTCTCACCTGGATGTCGAGACACTGCAGCACCGACACGCAGAAGGTGGCCGTCTTTCCTGTTCCAGACTGAGACCTGAACACATCACAGACCAGCTGTTAGAACACATCAAGATCAGCACTAGTCTTGCACCAATTACAATTTTTTGGGGTCAGTCCCGACTTCTGATTTGCAGAGTGTTTGGACGGCCGATTCTGATTTTGGCTGATTGCAATTACATTTTTTTCAAACCACTTTACAGCACACAAGATATTGCAGTGTTTTCTATCTTTCTTTTATTAGAACATTTTAACAAGAAAAAAAAACAAAATTCATACAGGGCTTTACATCTTCAAAATGCAGTGTTATGGACATTCTTATTTTCACAACGAGAAAAAAGGTGCAGATTTGAACGGTTGGTGTTCCTGTGAGAACGCTCCTGACAGTAAGCACGTGGACACGTGCATCTTCAGCACATGGGCACGCGCCTTGTCTATTTCAAGCGGCACCGTGCAGCAGCAAGAGCTCTGTTTCATTAAGTTTAACACGTACATTTAACACCTTTCTCCTTCTTTCTTTTGATGCGTGAGCATGAATGATTACGGTGAGAAGCCGCCCATGTTTACAGATTGTATATGTATATTTGTAAGAATTGAGTGGAAAGCTATTTTACCTTTTGTTTATTTCTGGACCACACACACACGCTACACTTGTGAACGTCCTGCATTGAAAATTAAAGTATCCTCTCTAACCTGATTCTCTGGCCATAATCATTTACTCCATAGTTATCCTACCCAAACCAGCGTGTCCTTGAGGTCCCCTTCCTGTCATTGCTCAAGCCCTGAGCTGATTTGTGCGTGTGTGCGCTACTGATATTACACAATTTCAATCATGCGGCATGGTGGGAATTTGACCGGCGTTTAAATCGGCATATTTTAGACCGGCCGGTCGGTGGTCATGACCTATCATGTGATCGTGAAACATTAATCGGTGCAAGTCTAATCAGTACAGAACCCAGAGGATCAGCACAGGTGTGGAGTCAGGTCTTACTGGGCGATGACGTCTCTGCCTTTGATGATCTGTTTGATTGCTCTCTGCTGAATCGCTGATGGCTTCTCAAAACCTGAAACCCAAAACAAGTGTGGGTCACATGACGTGATACACACACACACACACACACACACATTAGTGAGTGTGTGTGCATATATATATATATATATATATATATATATATACACACACATATATAATATTCACATGTATGTATATTGTGTATTATTTTATGTCTAACAAAGTTACACGTTCACATCATGAACCTGGCTGCTCCACCTGAAAACACCGTCACACTGTATGAACCCGTGACTGACTGAACTTATCTCCGGTACACGTTAACATCACCTGAAGCTCCCGGAGTTTTTACCGACTCCGGTTGTTGCACAGACCGTGTAGGAAAACACAGCTGAAGTTTCCGTTAGCGGAGTAGCTACTAGCTAACGGCTAATGCTAACAGGGGTGTCGGTGAACAGTTAAATAACAAAATCATCAGTCAATCTACAGTTTAGTAATCACTTGTAAAAAAAAAAAAACCCTGTTAACACTCATTAACGGATCTTATTTCGTTCCTTTATTTAAAAACATCGCAGTGACGAACTGTTAGCTTTAACATCCTCCCACCGGAGGCCGCACAAATCCCCGGCCTACCGTAGGCGTAGATGCCGCGGAGCAGGTCCTCCCGGAGGCCCATGGTGTCGAAGGTGGGGGTGACGTCCACCTCCTCGCTGGTCTCAAACTCCACCTTAGTCATGTCCTCCTCCCTCAGGAGTCTCTTTCTGCCCTGCGCCCCGGCAGCAGCCATCTCTCACTCTGAGCTCTTTATTCCGCTGAAACTGGACCGACGCTGCGCCGCTGCTGCTCAGCTAACTGCTAACTGCTAACACGGGGGAAGAAAGAGCGCCGCACGTGTCGCACCGGTGACGTACACTGCTAGCGACGCGACAGGGTTTTTTCTTGTCTTCCTTCCTGAGGTTAATGGCGGGTGTGCTGATGTCTATGGGAGCAGCCTCACTGCGCCACCTACTGGACATGCAGCGTGAACAGCAGCTCGGCTGGAGGCTGAATTCTCGCTGCTGTTCCTGTTGCTCTGTTCAATCATTAAACGGAAGCGTATGTGTTTTCCTTCATGTCCTTGCAGGTAGATTCTCGATGTAACGTTTAATACTTTGCTTTTCTTCAGTCAGTCCTCCTATCGACTCCCTTCTTTCTGTTGCTGTCTATTAAACATGTCTGTTAGTGGACACGGTCCAGCAGGATCTCCTCTCCTCAGACAGGTAATGACCGTCTGCTCCCCTGCGCTCCCACTCCGTCATCTACCAGCACCTGCATGAAGTCCCAACACCTCTGCCAGGTCTTGTGTTTTGAATAATTTTCTTAATTTTTCATGGCATTTTTTTTTTGTTTTGTTTTCAAGAACATCTGAGGGAGAGGGCAGAAGTTGTCTTTAAAAATTTTGGCCATTTCTTTTTCAAATCCCCCAAATGACACCCTCTTTGCTCTACGTCTCTTTTAGTTGGCAAAGATAGTGAGAATGAACAAACCAGCGTGAAGGAGGAGGGATGACTGAACATCACTCCCACACAGTTTCTCTCCAAGTCTTTTTATGATTGATAATTGATTGATTTCTTCAGCTGTGTTTAGCGGAAACAACCTGCTGCTAACAAACAACAACTGATGACATCACTGCTGTTTAGAAATAAATGTAAATGAGTGAATGAAGACACGAGGAGGTCAGAGGTCACACAGCTGACAACTGACCTGTCTCCCTTTGTCAAAGTCTAAAAAAATACAGTTCAGTTTAGAAAATAAATCCTCATGTCTGTTTAGAGTCTGACCAGGTCCTGTGGGTCTGACGAGGATCAGCAGGTCCAACAGAAACAGAAAATCCTCAAACTGGAGCTGAATCCTGATCTGATTACTTCCTGTCATCAGCCTGAGAGTAGCTCAGCATCTGTTTGATTCCTGATGGTCTTCTGATGACTCATCAATCCAACACAGTCCAGCAGCTGTCCAGCATCAGTTCTCACATGATCAAGTGTCCTTAAACGCACCAACAGAACTTGAGTGATGTCAGCCTGACGTGGAGACTCAACAGGAAGTGTCCTGAAACTGGAGACGTAAACATGACTCATAGTTTTTAGGTGAACTGTTTCTTGGACATGTTTTTGGCACTTTTAATTTTTTAAATATAAAGTGAAACACAACAATACATTCATGTGACAAACACACACAGATGAGTGTGTGATGATGTCATGACTCATCACGCTGTCACATCATCACAACATTCACCTGAACATCAGTCTGATGACATCATCAGTTTCAGGGTCATTAATGTTTTCTGTTGTAGATGTTTTATTCCGATGAAAAACTGTTGCGCTTTATTCTGAAAATCACTTCTTGTGTGAGGCGTTTAACGATCAGCTGCTGCAGAGTCCTGTTGTTGTTTACATGATGATGAAAAACAAAGTAAACAGAAAGTTTACTGCATCATCATCATCATCATCATCATGTGTGTTTGTGTAAGAGACAGTCATGTGACACTCAGTCGTCTTTTGATTGGTGGACGTCCAGACTGACGACCTGCAGCTCCGTCAGGTTACTGCTACTCTGCTGACTGATCACCATCTGTCCAGACAGGAAACACATGTTACTGTAGAACTACTGTAGTATCTGCAGTACCCTCTGTAGTACCCAATGTCCTCTCTGTAGTACTCTCTGAAGTGAACTGTAGAACTATCTGTAGTGTCTGATGTATCTGTAGTATCTGTAGTACTCTGTATTATCTGCAGTACTCTGTAGTACTCAATGTCCTATCTGTAGTATTTGTACTATCTGTAGTACTCTCTGTATTATCTGCAGTACTCTGTAGTACTCAATGTCCTATCTGTAGTACTCTCTGTAGTACCTGTAGAACTATATGTAGTATCTGATGTATCTGTAGTACTATCTGTAGAATTTGTACTATCAGTGGTACTTTCTGTAGTATCTGCAGTACTACTGTAGTACTCTCTGTACTATCTGGAGCACTCTCTGTACTATCTGTAGTACTATCTGTAGTATCTGCGGTACTACTGTAGTACTCTGTACTATCTGTAGTACTCTGTAGTATCTGTAGTATCAGTAGGACTATCTGTAGTTTCTGCAGTACTAACTGTAGTATCAGTTGTTTTATCTGTACTATCTGTAATACTACCTGTAGTATCAGTAGTACCATCTGTACTATCTGTGGTATCTGCAGTACTACTGTAGTATCAGTAGTGCTAATCTGTAGTAAGTGTATTAATATCTGTAGAGTCTGTAGTATCTGTATTAGCTGTAGTACTTTGTAGTATCTGATGTATCTGTAGTACTATGTGCAGAACTATCTGTTGTGCTATCTGTAGTACTACCTGTAGAATTATCTGTAGTATCTGCAGTACTTTCTGTAGTATTACCTGTAGATCTTTCTGTAGTACTATCTGTAGAACTATCTGTACTACTTTCTGTACTACCATCTGTAGTACTATCTGTAGTATGATTATTGTCACACATGTGTACTATCAGATATTAATGTAATTAATGTTGTTGTAAGCTACTGTCATTACCGTCTGTCCTGCATCTCTCTCTCTCTCTCTCTCTCTCTCTCTCTCTCTCTCTCTCTTTCTGTCTCATTGTGTCATACAGATTACTGTTAATTTATCATGTTGATCTGTTCTGTACGACATCTACTGCACTCTGTCCGTCCTGGAAGAGGGATCCCTCCTCAGTTGCTCTTCCTGAGCTTTCTACCATTTTTTCCCCGTTAAATGTTTTTTTTGGGGAGTTTTTCCTGATCAGCTGTGAGGGTCCAAAGGACAGAGGGATGTTGTATGCTGTAAAGCCCTGTGAGGCAAACTGTGATTTGTGATATTAGGCTTTATAAATAAAATTGATTGATTGATTGATTGATTGTAGTACTCTCTGTACTAGTATCTGTACTACTATCTGTACACTGCGATACTATCAGTAGAACTATGTGTAGAACTATGTGTAGAACTATCTGCAGTACTATCTATACTAATATCTGTAGTACTATCTGTACTACTCTGCAATACTATCTGTACTATCTGAAGAACTATGTGTAGAACTATCTGCAGTACTATCTGTACTACTATCTGTAGTACCATCTGTACTATCTGTACAATCTGCAATACTATCAGTACTTCTATCTGTAGTACTATCTGTACTACTATCTGCAATACTATCTGTGCTATCTGTAGAACTATGTGAAGAACTATCTGCACTATCTGCAGTACTATCTATACTAATATCTGTAGTACTATCTGTAGAACCATCTGTACTACTATCTGTACTACTATCTGCAATACTATCAGTACTTCTATCTGCAGTACTATCTGTACTATTTGTACTACTATCTGTAGTACATCTGCAATACTATCTGTACTGCTATCTGCAATACTATCTGGACTATCAGTAGTACTATCTGTAACACTATTTGTACTACTATCTGTACTATCTGCAGTACTATCTGTACTACTATCTGTACTATCAGCTGTACTGTCAGCAGTAGTATCAGCAGTATGGTACCGGGTGCAGTTGGACCGCAGACACAGGGATCTGAGCGGCGACCGGAGGGAGCGAGGTGAGGAAGACCTGAGGGAGAGGACCTGAGAGACAGAAAATAAAACTCACAGCCAACACTGTTAACAACAATTCAGAGTTAATATGTACATCACCACAGAAGCAGGATGGTACCTGGGTCATGTGACTGTGTGTGGCCTGTCGAGGGGAAGGTGTTGAGGACAGTGAGGCTGCCGTCACCCAGAGAGGGCGTCGGTGCAGCGTACATCACCGTGTGACCGCCAGGGTACATCATGTGACCTGCTACTGAGGAAGAGGCAGACGAGGACGAGGAAGAGGAGACACAATGGAGGCAGAAAGACTGGCTGCAGAGACAGACAGACAGACAGTGAGACAGAGAGTCAGACAGGGACAGACAGACAGACAGAGACAGAGACCGAGAGACAGACAGAGACAGAACACAGACAGACAGACAGACAGGGACAGACAGAGACAGACAAACAGAGACAGACAGACATGGTTTTGTGTTAGCTTGCTAAAATGATCTCAGCATAAAGAAAATGGAACAATCAGGGCTAACGCTAACATTCAGTGAGCTGGAGAAGAGTTCAACTTCTGTTGTAATCATAGCAAACTGGTAACGTCAACAACGTCAACAACATCAGCAAAGTTAGCAACGTCAACAACGTCAGAAACATCAGCAACATCAATATCGTCAGCAACATCGGTATCATCAGTATTGTCAGTATCGTCAGCAACATCAGTATCGTCAGTAACATCAGTATCGTCAGCAACGTCAGCAACATCAGTATTGTCTAGGGCTGTCAAAAAAATTTTTAAGTTCGAAATATATTCGAATATATATATTTTTTATAAGTTTGAACCTACATTTGATAATTCAAATATCATTAATAATTCATACTATTAATAACGTCGTATATCGCGGCGAATCCCGTTCGGGCAGAAATGGCTCGCGCACAAGCCGGGCCAGAGAGGGACACAAACACTCAAATTCCACCAGATGCGTGTTGGTTGCGTCTGTGCACGCAGCGGATAACTACGTAGTCGTTCTGCAACAGACCGCATCCAGTGGCATTCCTGCGAGAGACGGAGGGAGAGGCACGGACAGAGGAGCCGCTGCACCAACAGCACCCACTGCGCTGTCCGCGATGTGTGACCTGTTCAGGGAGACATACAGGGAGAGTGGTGCACCTGCTGCCTCCCTGCCTCCCCTTTCTGAAGAAGAGATGAAACGTTACCAGAATGAGACGCCACTACAAGCCGAACAGGATCCACTCTTGCGGTGGAAAACTACAGGCACACTTAAGTATCCAAACATTGCAGTCAGAACGGGTGTTTTTTTATTTGCTGGCAATAAGCCTTATTTAAATTTATGGGTTTTTTTTAAATAATAAAAATAATATATAATAATAATAATATTAATAAATTAATAAAATAAATTAGTAATAAATTCGAATATTATTCGAACTCTACTAAATCATTTCGAAAATATTTGAACTCAATTTCATGGTGCTTTTGACAGTCCTAGTATTGTCAGCAACATCAGTATCGTCAACAACATCAGTATCGTCAGTAACTTCAGCAGCATCAGGCTATGGTCTTACCTGTGGAGGAGGCGGGGTTGTTGATGTCGGAGCTGCTCTGACTGGTGGAGGTCTGCTGACTGCTGGGCTGAACCTGAATGGTCTGTAGCTGCTGAGAGACGCCGCCTCCTGGTGAAAACACAGGAGAGCTACATGTCATCCATCAGTCATCATCAGTGTGTGTCAATAATTAATATTCTCTAATTCAACACCAAAACAAACAGCGTCACCTGCGTCCGTCACATTAAGGGGACAGTTAACAGATTTTATCCAGCTCTGGGTCGATATGTAAATGAACTGAGGTAACCTTCCCTCCATCTGACCAGGATCATCACCTGAGAGCGGTGGTGTGAAACAGTCATCTGGCTGTGGCTCAAAAAGTTCTCACTGCTCTCACTGGTCTTTTGTGGTCTCTGTATGTCTCTGTGTGTCTCTTGTGGTTTGTGTGTGTCTCTGTGTGTCTCTTGCGGTCTCTGTGTGTCTCTTGCGGTCTCTGTGTGTCTCTATGTGTCTCTTGCGGTCTCTGTGGTTTGTGTGTGTCTCTGTGTGTCTCTTGCGGTCTCTGTGTGTCTCTTGCGGTCTCTGTGTGTCTCTTGCGGTCTCTGTGTGTCTCTTGTGGTCTCTGTGTGTCTCTTGTGGCCTCTGTGTGTCTCTGTGTGTCTCTTGCGTCTCTGTGTGTCTCTTGCGGTCTCTGTGTGTCTTTTGTGGTCTCTGTGTGTCTCTTGCGGTCTCTGTGTGTCTCTTGTGGCCTCTGTGTGTCTCTGTGTGTCTCTTGCGGTCTCTGTGTGTCTCTTGCGGTCTCTGTGTGTCTCTTGTGGCCTCTGTGTGTCTCTTGTGGCCTCTGTGTGTCTCTGTGTGTCTCTTGTGGTCTCTGTGTGTCTCTTGAGGTCTCTGTGTGTCTTTTGTGGTCTCTGTGTGTCTCTTGTGGTCTCTGTGTGTCTCTTGTGGTCTCTGTGGTTTCTGGTCTCCCTGGTTTCTATAGCAACGCTGGTGGGTCAGGACAGCGTTACCAGCAGTAATGGCTGAATGAGCGGCCCCACCAGACCCTGATGGTGAGCAGTAAACTGAGAGCAGCAACATTAACCTTCAGATGAACCATGATTTGAACTGATATCACTGCTCCAATGGTTAATGATGTCATTAAAGGCGGTCTACACTGGAGGCAACAGTTCCATCAGCCCATTGGTTCGTTTGTCTGAACAGAAGAAGAAGAATGCTGCGAAACCTTCAAACTGCCCGCTGGACTCCGAGTGTCATGGACGTTTCAGTCTGTCCACTTCAGGTGTCCACACAGATTCATGACCCTACATGTTAAATCACGCTGTCACAAAGGTTCTCTTCTGACTCCGCCTCTGTGTTATTCACACCTATCAGATTCAAACAGTCAATCAGTCCAGCTGCACACACAGACGAGGAAACAAAGAACCGTACCAGATGATGTCACAGGTCGATCAGCAACACAGTGCGGGGGTTCTCCACAGAACGTCACTGTAATAGCTTCGTTACAGGAAACAACATTCCAGGACTTCTCCAAAACTTTCATGGACCTTGCTTATTCCATGACTTTTCCATGCTACACACACACACACACACACACACACACACACACACACACGGGAGTGGGAGTGGTCATGCTCACCTGCCAGTGATACGGTTGCGGGGAGGCGGAGCAGTGTGGTGGGCGGTGTGGGTGGAGTGTGCAGCGTGGTGGTGGCGGCGGTGGGGCCAGGGGCCCCGGGACCCTGGATGGTGAGAGGCGGGCCCTGCAGCTGGCTGAGGGGGATGGTGTGTGTGCCGGGGGTAGCGAGGCACCTGTGGACAGGTGAGGGGGGGGGGAGTGCCAGAGACAAGTTAATGAACAGCTGAACATCAGTGAGGTCACTTTTTTAACAGGAGGACAGGAGGAGCTGGACCAAGTGACATTTCTGACCCCCAATTTCCACCAGATGCGTGTTGGTTGTGTCTGCGGTCCAGCACGGCAGCGGATTAGATTCAATTCTAGTCAATGTATGTGTTTCCACCGGCTCCGGCAGTGCTGCGTTCCGGCTCCGTCTCAGCTCCGGCAGTCCGGTGGCCTCCGCAACAGATACGCAGACTTCTATTTTTGCCGGATGCCGAGAGCACAACGCAGCAATTCAGCACAGAGCAGATCGTGCGGGCAGGAAGTCGTGCAGAGAAGCAAAATAAAACATCCGGTTAATTTTCAAAATAAGATACACAGTGTTCAGGGCGGATCATATCTCCCTGCTGGCAGAGGCAGGCCTGAAGTCAACAGGTCAGAGGTTTTCAGACATCATTTCATCCTGTTGACACCGTGGACGAGGAGATATTCATCATGGCAGTGCACCGCGATGTCTTCCGTGGAGCTGCACCGCTCCGCACAGCAAACGCAGCCGGTGGTATTGACGACGGCAGAGCACGCAACGGATAACCAGCGCTGCCGTACCGCAACGGACACGCATCCAGTGGAAATCGAGCGTGACATGTCCACAAGTCTCAGTGGACACGTCTCAGTATCCACTCGCATCAAGACGAGACAGTTTTAAAACGTTGCAGAGAAAAGTGTCAGCGTGTGAATCTTCAGTCTGAAATGGACGGTACAAACAGTGGGAATCTTGGAATTTGACAATAAAAATTGAAGTTATAAAAAAAAATCATATTCAACTGTGGAAATGTTTTAGTTTGTTGTTGGTTTTTTTGCTGTGCCTGAACCGAATGAGCAGAAGAACACGATGCTGCTGTGTCACACTGCGTCCGTCCTCTGCTCTGTATGTGTGGTGTTTCACTGAGGGGGCGGAGCTCCGCTTCTCCACACACAGCAGCTACGCTGCGTTCACTGTGTCAGCAAATCACACCAATATGTCAGCAGCATCATTTAATATGGACATAGTCAGCATGTTAGCTAACTAATGCTGTAGGCTGATGACGTCCTGTATCAGAACAGAATACAGTAACTGTCAGCACTGATCATTTTACAGAGGACACCACAAGAAAACATGTTCTTAGTTTAGATGATCAAAGAGATGATGGATCATAGACTTTTGTTTCTGGCTGTCAGTGATCAGCTTTAGCTAATGTAGCTAGCGTGCTAATGTTAGCGAGCCTTTATTTTCCAAGGATGGAGCCTGGGTGCAGAAAGGAAACGATCTATAAGGTAAAATGATCAGTGACTCAAAGTGGGAGACATCTGATTGGCTGCAGACAATCCCCTTTTAGAAAAAATGCATTTGTGAATCAATCCCCTTTTAGAAAAAATGCATTTGTGAAAAATGCAGGGAAGTTTACGAATTAAAAGCACTTTGTAAATACAGGTCGGACTGTTTATATATCAATGTAACAACCTCACGATATGTATTTGATGAAAATTGCAAATTCTTCTAAATGCATACATTTTTGAATTTCAATTACACATATTTGAAACGAGACATATTTGTGTGTGCATCACATATGTGGATTTTCTTTTACTTATATATGGAATGAAACATGTTTTTGTGTGCATTGAAAATGTGTTTGTTTTCAGTCATATATACATATAAATCCCCAAACACATTTGTGAAGTCTTGTTTGTGCATTTATTAATTTCTGTGTACATTTATTCATTTTGAGACTGTTTTAGCTCCATACAGGTGAGCGTAAGCTCCATCCACCTACCTGACATCAAGGTGAAGCCTCCAGGAAGCACCACGCCGGCCGATGTCTTCAGCACCGTCCCGTTGGTGGAGGAGGGCGACTGCCAGGAGGGGGCGCTGGTCTGCACCTGCATGGACACTGAGGACGAAGAGGAGGATGGCGTGGCTTGTGTGGTGCCAGGAAGGTTGGACATGGTGAACGCTGGTTTGATCACATCCTACAGGAAGAGACACACACGCAGTGTTTCCCTAGGTTTACAGCTTGCGTGTGCGTAACAGCAGCCTTTAGATGGTCTTTTACACACTGCCCATAACGATAACCATGTCAGGTAACAAACTGCACCGAGAGACACAACAGTACAAACTGTACCTGAAAACACCTGAGACACAGGGCTCAGGTCGGGTTCAGACTTAAAAATCAGAAAGTCTGTCAGCTGTTGTCTTGGACTCAGGCCAGTTCAGCCGCGCCCTAGAGTGCTCACCTGAGAGTGTGCGCAAGTGTCTGTGTCTGTGTGTGTGTATCAGGCGATACAGAGCAGAGGAGAATTGTAAAGGTGTGACCATGACAGAAATTACATAAGATAAATACACCTGAGACACAGCAGCCAATCACCATCAGCTGCACAGAGCCTTGTGAGGAAACAGAACCTGCAGTCAACATGTGCGTTCCTACAGAATCTTGTGAGGAAACAGAACATGCAGTCAACAGGTACATTCCAACAGAACCTTGTGAGGAAACAGAACATTCAGTCAACATTGCGTTCCTACAGAATCTGTGAGGAAACAGAACATGCAGTCAACAGTACATTCCAACAGAACCTTGTAGGAAACAGAACATCAGTCAACATGTGCGTTCCTACAGAACCTTGTGAGGAAACAGAACATGCAGTCAACAGGTACATTCCAACAGAACCTTGTGAGGAAACAGAACATGCAGTCAACATGTGCGTTCCTACAGAACCTTGTGAGGAAACAGAACATGCAGTCAATATGTGCGTTCCACAGAACCTTGTGAGGAAACAGAACATGCAGTCAGCATGTGCGTTCCTACAGAACCTTGCGAGGAAACAGAACATGCAGTCAACATGTGCGTTCCTACAGAACCTTGTGAGGAAACAGAACATGCAGTCAACAGTACATTCCAACAGAACCTTGTGAGGAAACAGAACATTCAGTCAACATGTGCGTTCCTACAGAACCTTGTGAGGAAACAGAACATGCAGTCAACATGTGCGTTCCTACAGAACCTGTGAGGAAACAGAACATGCAGTCAACAGGTACATTCCAACAGAACCTTGTGAGGAAACAGAACATGCAGTCAACATGTGCGTTCCTACAGAACCTTGTGAGGAAACAGAACATGCAGTCAACATGTGCGTTCCTACAGAACCTTGTGAGGAAACAGAACATGCAGTCAGCATGTGCGTTCCTACAGAACCTTGCGAGGAAACAGAACATGCAGTCAACATGTGCGTTCCTACAGAACCTTGTGAGGAAACAGAACATGCAGTCAACATGTGCGTTCCTACAGAACCTTGTGAGGAAACAGAACCTAAGGTCAACAGCTACGTTCCAACAGAGCCTTGAGAGGAAACAGAACCTAAGGTCGACAGGTACGTTCCAACAGAGCCTTGAGAGGAAACAGAACCTAAGGTCAACAGCTACGTTCCAACAGAGCCTTGAGAGGAAAGAACCTAAGGTCGACAGGTACGTTCCAACAGAGCCTTGAGAGGAAACAGAACCTAAGGTCGACAGGTACATTCCTACAGAACCTTCTGGTATCTTCAGGCTTAAATTAAAAAAATCCTGAGCCTGAACTTTTTTCTGGGAGTGGGGGTGCAGTGGACCCGGCGCATACACACCATAGGCAATTTGGCAAACAACTTTTTGGCATTGTGTTTGGCAGGGTACAAGATGACCTACAGTTTAAATGTGAATTTTAGAAAGTAAAGGTAATAGATGTTATAGGACATGTGAAACTCAGTCAGGCTAATTAATTTGAATTATTCATTTAGCAACCATTTAATTCAGTAAGGGCAACTTATACAAAAAATGTATAAACAGTTACAGAGCAACAGTATACTGTAGAGTATGCGGTACTTGAACTCTGGTGCTATGCCATGGGTGTTCATATAACTGGCATGCTGATTGGAAACGGACAGTTTCGTCAAAGCATTTTTATCAACCGCACTACTTTTACACAGATCTACGAGCGGTTTGTGCGATTGTAAATGATAAATCATGTTCGGCAATGAACGAGCACACACGTATTTTCAAGTCACAAATACGATCAGTCATCGGGGCCACTACGTCAGCTGTGGCTGTTGCTCCCGGCAAACGACTTGTGTGTTGGAGAGCGCAAACTGCTGCTTTATGGCCGGGGTCTCCTTCGTGGCGTCGTAGAACTTTTTTTCCACTAGTTGCATACACTAGCTTCTTCGAGCACAGCACACAGAAACAAGTACCTGGCTCTCTTAGTTTCTGGCACCAGTTCCCAAAAGGCTTGCCGTCTCCACCCCTTTCTTCTACCCATGCCCAGCGCCATTGGTTCTTAAGGCCGTTGTGAATTAGCACGTCTTCCCCTGGCTTCATGAATTTACCTTCCATTTTCTGATCTGACTTCTTCGGTGAAACAATTGTCGGCTTGGATGCTGCGTTCAAGACCACTCGGAGATAACGGTCAGGCTACAGGTTAACTTGGCGGACAAAAACGAAGTGTGGCATATTGTCACTATTTGCTGAACACTGAAAACATATGAAGCAGCAATTTATGTTTATTTTCGAAGATGAATATTCCCCCCCCCGAGTTATCTTGAACGCAGCATCAACTGTGGCTGGATCTCAACCACTATGTGTACCCATAGTTACCGTTGCTAACGTAGGATTGGACAGTAGCAGTTTGAGGGGGGGGCCTGGAAAGTTTGTTTTTTTTTGTCGTTTTTTTTTTTGTTTTTGTTTTTTTTTTCTGAATCATAGTCAAACGCCAGAGATCCGGCACGGTGCCGGAATACTTTAAGCCCTGTATCTTTAAGCCATTAACGATTACGCTGCATCCCTCACACCTCACTGCCTCACCGTCTCTGAATGTGATTTACCTTGGCGACCTCCGAGCAGCCGTCAGCCTCAGACACCTGGTAGGTGAGGTCGGTCTCCTCAAAGCCAGTGGCGCTCATCCTCTGGTCGGAGGAGGGGTCCGAGCGCGGCGGAGAGTCCGGAGAGTTGAGGCAGGTCTGAATCAGAGCTTTTCCCGTCTCTGACGTGATCATCGGCTGCAGCTTCCTGGTGGCAAATGTGTACACGTGACCTGTCTCACTGGCAACCAGCAGCAGCACCTGAGTACCGGTCAGCGTGGACAGCTCGTACGCCTGCAGGAGAGACGACAAGTATGAGCGCTCGCTGAGTCAGGTGTTTCAGAACATCAGGGTTATCAACCATGGTTTCATCTGCGATGTTTGACATCTCAGCAAGTAACTGACCTCTGACCTGTGTGTGATGACCCTGTGACCTCTGACCTCTGTGTAGTGACCCTGTGACCTCTGATCTCTGTGTGTGATGACCCTGTGTACTCTGACCTCTGTGTGTAGTGACCCTGTGATCTCTGTGTGTGATGACCCTGTGACCTCTGATCTCTGTGTGTGATGACCGTGTATTCTGACCTCTTTGTGTAGTGACCCTGTGACCTCTGTGTGTAGTGACCCTATGACCTCTGTGTGTAGTGACCCTGTGACCTCTGTGTGTGATGACCCTATGACCTCTGTGTGTGATGATCCTGTGACCTCTGTGTGTAGTGACTCTATGACCTCTGTGTGTAGTGACCCTGTGACCTCTGACCTGTGTGTGATGACCCGGTGACCTCTGTGTGTAGTGACCCTGTGACCTCTGACCTGTGTGTGATGACCCTGTGACCTCTGACCTGTGTGTGTGATGATCCTATGACCTCTGACCTGTGTAGTGACCCTGTGACCTCTGACCTGTGTGTGATGACCCTGTGAACTGTGTGTCATGACCCTGTGACCTCTGTGTGTGGTGACCCTGTGAACTCTGACCTGTGTGTGATGACCCTGTGAACTCTGACCTCGGTGTGTAGTGACCCTCTGACCTCTGTGTGTGATGACCCTGTGACCTCTGACCTGTGTGTAGTGACCCTGTGACCTCTGACCTGTGTGTAGTGACCCTGTGACCTCTGACCTGTGTGTGATGATCCTGTGACCTCTGACCTGTGTGTGATGATCCTGTGACCTCGGTGTGTAGTGACCCTCTGACCTCTGTGTGTGATGACCCTATGACCTCTGACCTGTGTGTGATGATCCTGTGACCTCTGACCTGTGTGTGATGATCCTGTGACCTCTGACCTGTGTGTGATGATCCTGTGACCTCTGACCTGTGTGTGATGATCCTGTGACCTCTGTGTGTGGTGACCCTGTGAACTCTGACCTGTGTGTGATGACCCTGTGAACTCTGACCTCGGTGTGTAGTGACCCTCTGACCTCTGTGTGTGATGACCCTATGACCTCTGTGTCATGACCGTGTCAACTCTGACCTGTGTGATGACCCTGTGACCTCTGTGTGTAGTGACCCTGTGACCTCTGACCTGTGTAGTGACCCTGTGAACTCTGACCTGTGTGTGATGACCCTGTGACCTCTGACCTGTGTGTAGTGACCCTGTGAACTCTGGCCTGTGTGTGATGATCCTGTGACCTCTGACCTGTGTGTGATGACCCTGTGACTTGGGTGTAATGACCATGTGACCTCTGAGTGTGATGACCGTGTGACCTCTGTATGGTGACCCTGTGACCTCTGACCCCTGCTGTGTTTTCCCTCCACACTCACCTTCTTCATGATGCCGGTCTTCCTCTTGCTAAAAGTTGTGTACCGCCTCAGTTTGTTGTCTATGAACTCCATCTTGATCTTGACTCTTCCTCTGGTTTTCTTGCCGGGTTTGGCTCCCGGCACCCCGGGGCTGACCCCACCGTAACCCCCGCTCAGGCCTCCGGAGGCGGGCGCTGACTGGTGCCCGAGCTCCCTCTCGCTCCTCTCCCGCTTCACGCCCCTTCTGTCCCCCCCTGACCCTGCCGTGTCCTCGTCGTCCCCGGAGTCCGAGTCCTGGTCGGAGCCGCTGTAGACCACCTCGGTGCTGTATTCCCTCTCTTCAAACCGGCCTCCGTCGGTGTCGGTGGCTGCGTTCGGTCCCGGTCCGGCCGTGCTGATCCCGGTTCCGTTTCCCGCTCGCCCGGCTCCGGTTCTGGAGCCCATTCCGGCGCCGCTCCCCGCCAGCATTCCCCGCTGGATCCCCCCGCCCCGGGCCTGAAAACCTCCTCTTTCCGGCGAGCCAAAGCTCCTGTGCCAGCGGTGTGAAGCCCGACACTCCCCCGGTGCTCCGAGCTCCCAGTCCGGGCACACTCAGCTAACAGGACCGCTAGCTGCACGGCTAACTGAGCTAACTACTACAGGCAGCTGCAGCTAGCATCAGTTAGCGGTTGCTTTAGCAACAAGTAAAGCTACCTGTCCGTCAAAGTCCGTCAGTGAGCGGCAGATCGGGCCGATCAGTCGGGGCACGTCAGCGGAACCCGGAGAAAATGCCCCGCGTGTCGGATTTGATGCAGTTTGATCACAAACTGTGACTAAAGTTAAAAAGTTGTGTTTGAAACAGAGATCAGCGAGGCCCGGCCCCCGAATCACTCCGCTCCACATAAGGACATCACCTGACAGCACCCGCACATATCCGTCCGCGGTGGAACATAGTTCTACAGACTGTACGCAGCTCGTTCACTGTGATTCTTTGGAACATCACACATGTTGTCAGACATGTTACAGTCATGTGTTCTTCACGTCATGAGACGGAAATACCGTGCGGTTAACGGAGGATGAGCGCAGTGATACCAAAAGGCGACGTGTTCATTCGGACATGCAGCGGAACTACTTTCCTCCATATAAAGAAGCACGTTTCCTTTTATGGCGCTGCCGCTCCTTATATGGTCAATCTGAACTTCAGCCTGCAAACTACAAACACGTGGAGAGAGAAGAAGAAGAAGAAGACGAAGAAGACAGGAGCAGGAGTGTGGGTCAGATCAGATCCCGGAGTCTCTGCGGGGCTTAAGTTATCATGTTGGGTCTGTTCAGGCACCAAGAGCCGATGAGAGCTCCATGGAGACCAGACTCTGTGGCTGCATCAGAAACACACACACACACACACACACACACACACACACACACACAGAGTGTAAGAGACAGAGAGAGAGAGAGAGAGAGCTCCATCACCAATGAAGCACACGCTGCTTTACTCACACACAGACCATAGTACAGTAGCAGAGGTCTTCAGCAGGGGGTCTGCAGAGGTACTGCAGAGAGGTCGTGACATTTTTGTTTGATTAGACAATTTTTTTAAAATATTTTTTCCCCAAACTTTTTTCCACAAATTATAATGTCTTTAAATACACATTCACATGAATCCAACATATTGTAGCAAATGGACAAATGGAGGCAGAAATGCAAACATTCAGCTCTCTTTTCTCTCTTTTAAAGTTTGGGTTTCATGCATCAGCATTCTGCAGCCTCTCCTGCTGTCTGCATGTCAGGACTGACCTCCCCCTCACAGCAAACACACACACACACACGACAGAGTGAAGTCAGACATCAGCAGAAAGGTGCAGATGAGTGTAACTTACTCATGTTGACGACAACTGTGCTTGTTACTGTGAGTCAGTGCAATAAAACCTCTGCCAATAAAAAGCCAATAATTTATCAATACATGTGATCAGCATGTAGAAAGACATATTTTAATTCGCAGGGCGAACAGCACACTGTGAAAGACAAAGTATGAAAGTTGCAGAGAGAGAGAGAGAGTGTGTGTGTGTGTGTGTGTGTGTGTGTGTGTGTGTGTGTGTGTGTGTGTGCGTGTGTGTTGATAGATACTGTTAATGTCACTTGTTCATGGTGCTTCTGTGCACTGATAGCTCTTTTTATTGTTTCTGCGTTTGTCTGTCTGTCTGTCTATATGCTAAAAAAAAAAAAAAAGTGGATCTGTCGCTTGCTGCTCAGAATATGGCCCATTGACATGATCTGGTTTTAAAATCCGTCCCAGCTGAAACAGTAATTGCAGAGCCCTGACCCAAAGACTGTGTTGTTGCTGTTATTTTTGTGATGTTCTGACTTTTATTTGTTCTCTCTTTGTCAAAAATAGTCTTGCGTACCATCCTTAGCATCGTGACAGCACTAGCACCTAGAGGCCATCACTCACTTTTGTTTCCACATTTATGTTTAAAATAGAAACATCAGTTTGAATAGCTCGATTATCATGCAGTTGACAGACAGCGTTGGTATCAGCTGACAAGATATGTTTATACATGGTAGTGGCAAAGCCCCTACTCACTGTGCCTTGCACATGTTTAAAATAAAAACATGAATATATGAACCTGTGTATTATTTGAATAGCTCAGTATTGAATGCATAATAACGAGGTACATTTATACATGTTACCAGGCCCAGTTTAATATAAAACACAATTTGATATGCAGTAGATATTTGGTAGGGGGTCCCTGCTCCATCTCTCCATCAGTTTGAGGCTCCTTGGCCTGAAACACGTCCTCTGCAATATGGTACGAAGTACAGTAGAAGAAGAGAGGTTAACAGTCAGACAGTGTCTGTGACATCATCCATCAATCAGCCAATCAGACACCTGCTGTTTGCTGGTGTGCTGCCAGCCCACCTGCTGCTGAGCTCAGAGCTGAACCAGGATCAGGTGTCTATATTTACCTGAGATTATGAGACAGACTTCCTGTCAGAGAGCCGCTGACCGTCAGAGCAGCAACATGTCCACATCGTCTTCATCGTCTTCATCGTTCAGCAGCGGCTCTGCAGGGCCGCCCCCCCCCTGGAGGAACAACAGCTTGCTGCTGGGGGGGGGGCGGGACCCCCCTCTGTCTGACCAGGGAGAGACCATCATAGGAGTGTACCTGCTGCTGCTGGGTGGGTGCACACACACACACACACACACACACACACACACACACACACACACACTGACAGTCCGTCTCTGTGGTGCATTCAGGTTGGTTGTCCTGGTTTGGAAACAGCATCGTCCTCTTCGTCCTGTACAGACAGAGAGCCGTCCTGCAGCCCACTGACTACCTGACCTTTAACCTGGCCGTCTCCGACGCAAGCATCTCCGTGTTCGGATACTCCAGAGGCATCATTGAAATCTTCAATGTCTTCCAGGACACCGACTACCTCATCTCCTCCATCTGGACCTGCCAGGTACCAAACACCTGACATTCACCTGTCTTTTGTCCTCACCTGTCACCTGTCCTCACCTGTCTCCTGTCCTCACCTGTCACCTGTCCTCACCTGTCACCTGTCCTCATCTGTCTCCTGTCCTCACCTTTCTCCTGTCCTCACGTCACCTGTCCTCAACTGTCAACTGTCCTCATCTGTCTCCTGTCCTCACCTGTCCTAACCTGTCTCCTGTCCTCACCTTTCCTCATTTGTCTCCTGTCCTCACCTGTCACTTGTCCTCACCTGTTTCCTGTCCTCATCTGTCTCCTGTCCTCACCTGTCCTCATCTGTCTCCTGTCCTCATCTGTCTCCTGTCCTCACCTGTCTCCTGTACTGTGCTCACCTGACACCTGTCCTGTCTCCTCCAGGTGGACGGATTCTTCACGCTGGTGTTTGGTCTGAGCAGCATCAACACACTGACAGTGATCAGCATTACCCGCTACATCAAAGGCTGTCACCCGAGCAGAGGTCAGAGGTCACAGCACCACCAGTAGGCTTCAGGCTCAGATCAGACCTGCAAATAAAATGTTTAAATGTTTGACCTTTAACCCTGCTCAGAGCTCGACGTTCACCTGCGGATAGTTTCCTATTTCACAGTTCCCCCATCAGGCTGGTTGGAAGGTATGTGCGAGTGCTGCTCGAGTAATTCCACAACGATCAGCCAGACGAGGGCGCCACAATTGAAGCCCAAAAATGCAATTTTGGAAAGGCCACGTCCTTCACACCATAACTAAGCTCTATAAAAACACCCAGTGCCACTTAGCTCCGCCCACTAGATTTTCAGCCATTTCGATTTAAACTATGGGTCTGATTTGTACCAAACTTTCAGTGGATCTTAGTCGGACCGACTTCATCAGATGTTTTCATAAACTTGTTGATATCTTATTTTGTTTTGATGACATTGACCAGTGAACTTTAGAGGGGGTGTGGCTCAGCACATTAATAAATGTAACTCTACGACTGTCGAGACAATCACCCCCTAAACTTGTGTTTACATCAGTACCTCAAACACACCCTGAAAGTTCCAATCAAATCAACCACTAGTGGGCACTACAGATGCAAAAAAAAAATAGGTGTCGCATAAACACAAATCAACCGTCCAATCAAAACAAAACCTTCAGGATATCTGAAATTATAATGTCCAATGATATGTGTTAAATTATTTTGTAACTCATCAGAAGGGATGCCACCAGTTCAAAAAACTCACCAAACTCAGTGGATGTTTTTAATAAAGCTGTGAAAACATGTCCCCAAAATGTTTCTGCAACTGACCAATGGGAAGCCAGAGTGGAGACAAAGAGGGGTGTGGCCCAGGGCAGGTTTGGTGGTCAAGGAGTGAGTGTCTGTCAGATCATCATAAAACCTGAAGGTCACCGTCAGCCATCACAGAGCTGGATTCTCTGCAGACTGACGGTTCAATTCAATCAATTTTATTTATAAAGCCCAATATCACAAATCACAGTTTGCCTCACAGGGCTTTACAGCATACGACATCCCTCTGTCCTTTGGACCCTCACAGCTGATCAGGAAAAACTCATGCTAGTTCAAACCCAAAGTCTCTGCTTGCAGTTATATTTTTTTCTATGTGTCATCTCATATTATGTCTAAATTTAACCTCCTAAATCCCTCTCTCGTTACTCACTTCAACAAGTTAAAGAACGAAACACACTGTCTGTAGTTTAGGACGACACTTGGCGCCTGATCAGTAGGATGACATCACCACAAATCACTGTGGTTTAAGTTTTTACTCATCTGATGAGGTCTCAGTGTTTCCTCATGTGAGCACCAGAGGGCGCCGTCACTCAGCATTATCCCAGAGATGTTTCTGTTGGCGTCTGAATGAAGTCCTGTGATGTATAAAGCAGCGTGTTTGTTATGTTTCAGCGCGTCACATCAGCAGGGCCAGCGTCTCCATCTGTCTGCTGCTTATCTGGATCACAGCTGGATTCTGGTCTGGAGCGCCGCTGCTTGGCTGGGGCAGCTACAAAGGCAGGAAACCGACCACATAAGATTCAGTTTGTAGCTCCGCCTCCACTGACCTCTAACCTTTGACCTCTGACCCCTCTGTGCAGACCGAGGCTACGGGACCTGTGAGATCGACTGGGCCAAAGCCAACTACTCCACTGCCTACAGGTCCTACATCATCTCCATATTCATCTTACTGTCCGGGTGCTCATCATGCTCTTCTGCTACATCTCCATCATCAACACGGTGAAGAGAGGAAACGCTCTGTCGTCAGAGGGCGACCTGACCGACCGCCAGAGGAAGATGGAGAGGGACGTCACCATAGTGAGTGTTGGTCAGCTTCATCATCACACAGCTGATCTGACACACATCCAACAAGCTCTGCACAAGGCTACGCTAATGCTACGGCTAACAGGCCCGTGTGTGAAGCTGTCACATCAATACTGATCAGCTGATTGGTGTTGATCAATAACTGCTGATCAGCTGATTGGTGTTGATCTGTCCAACCGTCAAATTTCTGAAAGCTCAGAGAGCTTGGAAGTTAAGTCAAGATACGACAGTAAACATCACAGGCTAAGCTAGCAAAACGGCTACATGCTAACATCCATGAAAAGTAAACAGAAGGGTGGAGTCAAGTCACGTGACTTGGACTCAAGTCAGACTCGAGTCACAAATTCATTGACTTTCAGCTTGACTTAACAATATTAGAAAGGACTTGCATCTTGACTCGGACTGCATCACCAATGACTCAAGACTTCACTTGGAGTCGAGCCTCTCTTGTCATTCTTGACTCAGGACTTGACTTGGGACTTGTTAGTCTTGACTTGGGACTGATCAGCCTTGACTCAGGACTTGTCAGTCTTGACTTTGGACTTTTTTCTTTCTTTCTTTCTTTCTTTCTTTCTTTCTTTCTTTCTTTCTTTCTTTCTTTCTTCCTTTGGATCCCCATTAGCTTCCACCTCAGCAGCTGCTAATCTTCTTGGGGTCCACAAAAAAATCAAATCATTACAAACACTAATATAAAAACATGTCAGTTATACAGACACTGACTGACACCTTGTCAGTCTAGACAAAGCTACAAATTAAAACAGATGAATCAAAGTGACATATAATGTAAACCTTACATATACAGAAGTTATCACACAATTCATGCACCAAGATTTAAACTGATTGTGGTTACGGATTAAGAAACAGAAAACAAAAACAAAAACCATAACAGTTAGTATCTTTCCTCCTGTGTTGTCTCTTTCATTAACTTTTGATTTCTTAAATAACTGTCTATTTTTGATTTGTTTGATGTGCATAGGTAACACGTTCCATTGCGTACAGGCTCTTTAGATGACTGTGTTTTTTTAATTAATTTGATTTTGGCTTTGGAAGTTCTAAATGACCCATACTAACCTGTCTAGTCTGATAGTTGTGTGTTGAACCTATCTTTACTAGTTGTTCTGTAAAGAAATCTGGTTTCCCATTAACCATTGCATTTCGAGCAAGTGTTAGAAAACTAGATGCTGATTTCGCCTCAACAGTCAGCCATGACAGACTGTAATGCATCTTTGAAACATTGGTTTTCAAAGAGCGGTTGAGAACTAGCCTTGCAGCTCTGTTTTGTGTGAGCTGAAGTTTTTTGATATCTTTTTTGCGGCACAAGACCACGCATCAACACAATATCCTAAATGTGAAAGGACAAGAGCCTGTGTCACCTGATTCCTAATGGACAGCGTGACATAATGAGAGCATTTTACTTAACATAGCAATACCCTGTCCCATTTTTAGCAGTACATCAACATTATGCTACCAACAGTAGCATCATTGTGATCTGACCAGTTTAAGCAATCATTTATTGTGACACTGAGTAATTTCATCTTCTGAACTTGCTGTAATGGGTCTGTGACCAACAATCTAATGCTGCCAGAGACAATGCATTTTGTTTTGGTCACATTCAAAATCGCAAAACATGGTTGAGTCATCGGCGTACATTACAATTCTAGCCTGATGTGGGACATAAGGCAAATCATTGGTGAAGATTGAAAATAAGAGTGGGCCAAGGCAACTGCCTTGTGGGACACCACTTAAACATCTTTGCTTTCTCAAAAACTGCCATTAAAATGCACTTTTCTGTTTTCTCCCCAGATAGATAGCTCTGCATCCAAGAGAGAGCAGTTGATGAGAAACCGTAACCCCTTAGTTTTGTTATGAGAAGCTTGTGATCAATGATATTGAAAGCTGTACCGAAATCAAGAAGATCCAACCATTTTTTTTATTGTCAAATTCTTTTAACCAACTGGGATTTGACCCGGGACTTGTCAGTCTTGACTTGGGACTTGTTAGTCTTAACTTGGGACTTGTCAGCCCTGACGTGGAACTTGACTCGGGATTCGCCTGTCTTAACTTGAGACTTGGAGAACAGTGATTTGGTCCCACCTCAGGTGGTGAGGACAGACGAGGACTCAGAGCGAGTCCATGTTGCTCAGTGATGAATCAGCTTTGTTATTATTTGTTGTTCCTCCAGGTTTCCATAGTGATCTGTACGGCCTTCATCCTGGCATGGTCTCCGTACGCCGTTGTGTCCATGTGGTCTGCCTGCGGCTTCCACGTGCCCAACCTCACCAGCATCTTCACTCGTCTCTTTGCCAAGTCCGCCAGTTTCTACAACCCCCTCATCTACTTCGGACTCAGCTCCAAGTTCCGCAAAGACGTGGCTGTCCTCCTGCCCTGCACACGTGACGCCAAGGACACTGTCAAGCTGAAGCGCTTCAAGCCGAAGGCCGACGTCAGATTCAAAGCTCCTCTGAACCGCACCGAGAAAAAGTACTCACCTGGGAACCAGCCTTACCCCGCCCCCAGCCCGGACTCTGGGATGGGAAGCCCGCACTGCACGCCGCCACCCACTAACAAGGAAGTGTTCTACATCGACACGCCCTGCCCCTCTGAGACTGGCCCTGAGTTTGAATGTGACAGACTTTGATGATGTCGCTGAATACAGGAAGTGGGACGGATTGACCTCTAATCAGGTCAGACAGACTTCAGCAGAAGGCGATGATGTCACAGGGCCATGGCGCCAAAACGTAGAGAATCAATCAATTCAATCAATTTTATTTATAAAGCCCAATATCACAAATACAATTTGCCTCACAGGGCTTTACAGCATACGACATCCCTCTGTCCTTTAGACCCTCACAGCTGATCAGGAAAAACTCCCCAAAAAAACCCCTTTACCGGGGAAAAAAAAATGGTAGAAACCTCAGGAAGAGCAACTGAGGAGGGATCCCTCTTCCAGGACGGACAGACGTGCAATAGATGTCATACAGAACAGATCACCATAACAAATTAACAGTAATCTGTATGACACAATACAATAATCTGTATGACATCCTCGATAATGACAGTAGCTTACAACAACATTCATGAAAGTAATAATATTGTCGTTATAGTTCTGGCTACTGTGGTACAATATGTTGAAAGTATATATTAGTATCTGGCAGTATACATGTATGATAATAATCATATGTGTATAATAACAGTAGAAGTATGACTAATGATGGCAGCAGCAGCAGCAGGAGGCATCTGGCAGGACCACGGCAGCAGCACAACCACACACGTCACACTATCGAGGCACCGCTGCAATACGAGTTAACCTGAGAGACAGTGGAGCACAAAGGCTCCGGAGAAGAAGCCGAGTTAGTGACATCCAGAATGGCCGAGTAAACAAGATACAGTAATAGGATACGCAAGAGCGAGAGCGAGAGCGAGAGAGAGAGAGAGAGAGAGAGAGAGAGAGAGAGGTGCCCGGTGCATTATAGGTGGTCCTCCGGCAGACTAGGCCTAAGTCAGCCTAACTAGGGGCTGGTACAGGGCAAGAAGAAGAAGAAGAAGAAGAAGAAGTCATGTGTCCAACATTTAGAACCGTTCCCACAGATGTACATGTACATTTGATCACTTCCTGCAGGTCTCACTGACGTTTCAAACACTTTAATAATTTAAAAAACATTTTAGGGACTTAAAAAAAAAAAACATTTTAAAGACTTTTAAAAAAACATTTAATGTCCTTTAAATGTTTATTGTTGTGACGTCTCGTTTTTTTTGGGGTTTTTTGATGCTGAGTTTCTCATTAATACCAGAAACTGAAACCTCAACATTTAAAACATGTTTAAAGATGTATCCACCTTATGCCTGAGGACACGACTGTAGAAATTATTCTGGGAGCAACTTCCTGTGAGATAGAGGAAGTAGCAGTGAGCTAGTTAGTCCCATAGACTGTTTGTGGTTAGTCCCAGTGGCTACTCTTGGTGGCTAACCGCCAACGCTGGTTCTTTTCCAAAGTCATTTTCCTTCAGTTTATATTTAACAAACATTTAACTGATGTTAACTCAGCATTTTCTAAAATGTCTCTGTGGAGCTCACATAGACTGACAAGTGCATCACTCAGCGTCCGTACATGATATCCCTGTCTTTCACTGTCTGACTTCAGTCTCAACCTACATTAGAAAATAAACTGTGAATGTGTCACTGATTTACTGTACTGCCTTTACATAAACACATGAAGTTATTTATGTCACTGTGACTGAAGTCTACTGCTGAATTCAGCTTCATGGTTCACGCAGAACACTTTTTAATAAATCAGAGGTTAACAAAACATGTAAACTGCGTGGTTAACGCAGACGAGTGGAGGATTAGCTGGAAACATCACATTTATTCACTTTTACATGGAGCTACAGTTAATACTGAGTTATGTGTTAGTGTCTCTTAATAAGCCATGAGAAATCATAAACCGTCTTTAGAAGGACCAGATGTTACCTTAAGCTGCTCGGGACATATTAAAATTAACAATGTTCTAATGGAGCAAGGCATGCTAACTGTTAGCGTGCTAACTGTTAGCAGTTCGGATCACATGATCCTGTTTGAGTGATGGTGGTGTGTTCCACCTTTTATTTCCCTCTTGGAAAGAAGAATAGCGTACTGTAAACAAACTGAAAACAACTGTAAATAAGTTGTAAAAAAAAAAACAGTTAACATTGGAAATCACCGGTTTCAGTGCAGAGCCAGAAGTTGTATCCATAAGTCATGCAAGGTATCATGGGTAGCATTTTTAAAGATTAATAAACATTAACAAACACTGATAAATAAACATGAATAAATGTGAAGAATTTAAATCAGTGTAAACATTCTGAATCATCTGTGACATAAAGTCTGTCTTTATTTGATCTTTTATTTCCTTTAATTTGAGGTTTTTATCATGAAGGTCAGATCTGGATTATTGATTGAGCTGCTGATCTGATCAGTTTATTGATTATTGATGGAACTGCTGATAAGATAGATAAAATAAGATAAGATACACCTTTATTGATCCCATAATTGAGAAATTCCAGTGTTACAGCAGTCAAGGAGAAAGAGTCAGATTAAAGATTTAAAATTTGATGAATCACAGGTGTGTCATGTTATTGTGATGAATCACAGGTGTGTCAGGTTATTGTGATGGATCACAGGTGTGTCATGTTATTGTGATGGATCACAGGTGTGTCAGGTTATTGTGATGAATCACAGGTGTGTCAGGTTATTGTGATGGATCACAGGTGTGTCATGTTATTGTGATGGATCACAGGTGTGTCAGGTTATTGTGATGAATCACAGGTGTGTCATGTTATTGTGATGAGTCACAGGTGTGTCAGGTTATTGTGATGAATCACAGGTGTGTCATGTTATTGTGATGGATCACAGGTGTGTCAGGTTATTGTGATGGATCACAGGTGTGTCATGTTATTGTGATGGATCACAGGTGTGTCAGGTTATTGTGATGAATCACAGGTGTGTCATGTTATTGTGAGGAGTCACAGGTGTGTCAGGTTATTGTGATGAATCGTGTCATGTTATTGTGATGAATCGTGTCATGTTATTGTGATAAATCACAGGTGTGTCAAGTTGTCTTTACATTAAAATATTACACAGCGAGTTTATTGTTTATGACACTGTGCACAAGGATCAGTCTGTCAGTCTGTTAGAGCAGCTCCCACATGTTTATTGCACATAATGTGTAGGTCTAATTATTTACATTTTAAAACTCGGTATGAAGCTTTAGACACGTGGTATCAATGTCTAATGATCTCTATCACTGATGTCATTGGTCGCACTGATGGAACATAATTCCTATAGCCTAATACTGGGGATTATATGTTAATATTTCTGAGTGAGCAATGGTGCAGCATTTCAGTGTCTTTAAATTTACTACATTTGTTGCTGAAATAAAGTCACTGAATGCTGTTGAGTCAAGATACAAATAGATGTGCAACATTTTAAAATCTACTGTATTTTAACCTCAACGTCTTTTCAAGTGCAAATCACCAAACATATTATTACTGGGTCAGACTGTGTGTTTACAGTCATGTCTTTATGGCTTTGATCTATAGCCTGGCCTATATGTTTTAGATCTTCCTATTTTTCAGCTGCTGCCTCCTGTGTCTCTCCCCATCAGATTAAATCTGAACAAATACATTATTATATATTATGAATATAATGTAATGTATCTACAGCCTGATACACAGTCAGATTCCACCACTTTATCTTCATTAAGGAAATGTAAGTCTGATAAATGATGAATAAACTTTTTTATTAACTTTATGGTTAACTTATTTACACTTTCCTCGCTCTGACTCAGGCTCTTCTTTTAAAGATAAACGTGCACCGTCTGCTACACATGCATTAATCTCTACATCCACTGGATTAAAATGGAGACGCTGTCTTTTATTTACCTGTTGCCATGGTGAATTGTGGAGTCGAGCTCCATTGATGATGGCTTTTTATTGTCGGCTTAACTCAGAGTGAACATACTCAGATTTGACTGAACTAACTCAAATCAGCTGTTCTGGGTGTCGGTGGCTAACCCTTAGTGGTAGAGCAGACGCCCCATATACAATGCTGTTGCCACAGCGGCCCGGGTTCAACTCCAGCGTGTGGCCCTTTGCTGCAGGTTCCTGTCTGTCACCTGAGACTCTGGACATGTGTCCATTGATACTTTTGTCTTAAGTGATCTGATTGGTCAGAGGCTGAGTCTGACAAGTTGTTATCAGGGCCCTTTTTCAGAAAGCAGGCTCAGCAAACTCTGATCCTGATCTCTGAGCTGACTGAGCCTGAGCTGAGAAACAGAGCAGCTGATCAGAATCAGTTCAGTGAGCTCTGAGTCCGTTCAGCCTGAGGGAAGCTGGTTCCCCAGTGGCGAATATGTTTTTCGTTGGCGGAATCCGGGAAAAATTCGCAAAACCCCCGCCCTCGAGTGCTAGGATTAGACAGGCAGCCTGTCAGTCAAACTCGCAGCCCAGCCAGAGCTACGTCATCATGCCTTCATTCATATCTTCTCTGCAGCCAGTCGTTACTTAGAAATGAAAATCTATGTCCAACTTCACCTTCACACACCAAACAGCTGTAACGAAACTGTGAGGCTAGATTAGAAATGTTGATTCGTTTGCCTTTGTAATCAATCAATTCAATCAATTTTATTTATAAAGCCCAATATCACAAATACAATTTGCCTCACAGGGCTTTACAGCATACGACATCCCTCTGTCCTTTGGACCCTTTACCGGGGAAAAAAACGGTAGAAAGCTCAGGAAGAGCAACTGAGGAAGGATCCCTCTTCCAGGATGGACAGACGTGCAATAGATGTCGTACAGAACAGATCAGCATAATAAATCTTGGATATTTCTATAAAAGAAAATGTTGATTCATTTGTTTGCTCTTTTGTTTGATCATTAGGCTGTGTTGATAGGCCTACATTGTAAATAGTTCATCGTTCTTCTTAATTACGCCATTACTATAATGCCATTATGTAGAAATTATTTATATATTGACTAATTATTCTAATGTGCTTGACTTAGACCTGGGCTATTTGAATTGTGGTGGGTAATCAGATCAGCCCGCACAGCTTTGCAAAACTGGATAATATCATGTCAGCTCAGACTCTGAAGTCAAACTAGTAGCCTGCACCATGGATATATAGAAAAAATGGATACATTGGATACAAGGGTAGAAAAAAATTGTCAATCTAATGAATAATTCACACACGCGAATCAGAGAGATTTGTTTGACTAACGTTAGTTTAATAGTAAATACACATTACAATATGGGTGATTCTTCCTCCTCCTTAGAGAAGCGCGAGCGAGGCATCTAGTCACGTGACGGCGGATTTTGGCCTTTTTGGATTGGATCAGGGATTTAACCAACGAGAATGGATAATCTCTGGCTATCACCTCATTAATATTCATGATTTTCGCGGATACCACCTACGAAAAACATATTCGCAGTGAGCACCAACAGACATCATCAGTAGAGTGCAGATAACGTGATTCTCAGAGTCCGGAAGTGGAGTTAAAAGCAGAGCCACTGATTTCATCCAAAACTGAATCAGAGATTTGAAGACATGAAAAATCAATGTGCTCCATCAGCTGAACAGAGTGAGGTGTGATAGGAACAGCCTGCAGAGCGTCTTCATATGTGAAATGATGTGATGTCATGTGATGAGGTCATGTGTCTAACATACAGAAACATATATGAACACTGTTAAGATATAAACATTTGAATATAATTTATTCAGCTGTAATGTGATGGAGCCCAAACACACTGGGCACAAACTCAACATCAAACACAAAGGCTGCAGGCTGGGTTTGAACCCACGGCCGCCGCGTCTGATCACGGGGCGTCCGCTCCATCCACTGAGCCACCGATGCTCCGTGGTAATTACTTTAATAATGGATTGTGATTTATGTCCAGGGTAAACCACAACAAGGGTCCAAAGTCTTTTCAGAGCCAGAGACACTTTTGTTACGGGCCGACAAAACCGCTGTCTCTCTGATGTGTTCAGTGTCTCTGATGTTATAAAGAAAAGAATCAAGGACGATGCATAAAATGTGCTGTGATGATAATGTAAATCCAGGATGTGTAATATGTGATATATGTGGGTGGAACAGACTGTTAGATAAATGATAGAGTGTGAGGTCAAACAATATCTTTCATATAGACACTCCTCCAGGGAGACATCCAAACAGGCTCTAATCACCTTCTCCTTACACAACAGCCTCTGAATAAACTGGGCCTCAACCTCCACCACTTCATTCACTAAAGGACAACGCCATGTTTCTACTTCCTGCTACACACGCTCAGCCTCAGGCTGAGATGAAGCAAACCTGTGACTCAGCAGGTTAGCTTCACAGAGTATGTTGCCATAGTAACTGACTGAGGGTTACATCTCAAGCTGAACAAACTCAGAGTTTCACAGATCCTGCTTTGTGAAATAGGGCCCAGGTCAGCTGTTCAGCATCAGTTACCACGGTGATTTATCCTGATAAAAAGAGAACCAGCTTCATAGTACTGAGACCCTCAGAGTTAACCCTGAAGGTAGAATAGAACAGAAAGCCTTTATTGTCATTGCATAGGAACAAAAGGATGCTACATATACAACAAAATTGCAGGGGCTACTTCTGATGTGCAGACAAGTACAGATAATTAGAGTTTGCATAGCAAACAACATTAATGCAACAAGACTGTTGCGTATGGGGAGCGTGTACTCAGTGTCCAGGCGGAGCAGAGGTGGGGTCCACAGTCCAGACCTCAGGACTGCACCCTGCTGACTGCTGGACTGCACAACAGCAAACCTGCAACACTGTGAGAGGGACCTCACCATATTATATTTTATTAATATCATCATAATAACATCATCATCATTATTATTAATAATAATAATTATGATAATAATGATGATGATAATAATACACATGACCCTGATGAAGGCCACAAGCCGAAACACGTCAATAAAGTTGTTTTTTTTATTAGTGTTGCTGGAGCTCTTTTGACATTGTCCAGTGTTTCGTTACTGTCCATGCACCTTGTGAATCAGTGAAGTGCCAGAGACCACTTTCTACTTCAGTAATAATACACACACACACACACACACACACACACACACACACACACACACACATCTATGTGGTGTCTGATTGAGCTGCTCTCCTCGATCACCACGAGGCCGAAGTTC
>CM048916.1:527295-712295 GCA_026686955.1 Epinephelus cyanopodus
TCAACAAAACAGTCAGATAAGTCAGTCAGTCAAAACTGCGTGACTGATAGCCTTGAGTTTGAACTCTGCGTCGTAAGTGTGTCTCTTGAAAGGTGCCATTTTGGGGTCTTTATACACACACAAGTGGTGTGGGACTGGAATTCCCCTTTTTTTACCCCGTTTTTACCGCTGTTACTTCGGCGACGCCCCCTGACTACGGTAGCCATAAATTAACCAATATTGATCCATATATAAGGCGCATCGGATTATAAGGCGCACTGTCAGTTTTTGAGAAAATATATATACACATATTATAAATTATGTATATCTATACATACACATATACATATATATACATATATGTGTGTGTGTATATATATATATATATATATATATATATATATATATATATATATATATATATAATATATACATATATACATATATATATAGCCAGCGGCTGCCGTTGCTCCACCATGATGTTTTGAATCTTGCCGGGCAGCGACCACGTTGCATTTAAATAGGAGACGATGATGGTGGTAACATGCCGCCTTTCGGAAAGGCCTTGGCTGCGTCCGAAAGGCCCAGTAGTATGGATTGTAGTAGACCAAATTAGTATGCAGTATGTCCGAAACCTTATTGGGGAAGAGTAGTGTGCTACCACCCCTACTAAACACGCCTACATTGTAGTATGATGGCAGAGCATACTGCAGGGTTACTACTTACCCAGAATGCACCACAGGCTTCTTCTTCGTCTTCTACTTAATTGTAGATGTTGCACGGCATGTTACCGTCCTCATCAGTCTCCTATTTAAATGCAACGTTGTCGCTGCCTGGCAAGATTCAAAACATCATGGCGGAGCAACGGCAGCCACCGGATATATATGTATATATGTGTGTGTGTGTGTGTGTGTGTGTACATATATATATATATATATATATATATATATATATATATATATATACATATATATACATAGATCTGTACGCCTCCTTCATTATGTGCAAAGAGCTAAAGATTTAAGTTGCACAAATATACAATTATCAACACACACAGTTTTCATTGGTCAAAAATGTATTTCTGCTGATATGATTATGAACAAAGTGGTCTGTTTTATACCGGTATTAAGTTAGTTTGATATTGGACATTTACATTCGTTTGACATTCAAAAGACAACAACAAACAACAATAAAAAAATAAGTAATGATAATAATAAATACTAGTATTGCTAAAACAAATGATGATTAAGTTTGGCATAATGACAGCACATCATGGCAGAGCAGTTTTATTGGATGTCATTGTACTGTGTGAAGTGACAGGTGTTCAGAGTAACTCAGCCTACACACATGACACAATGTGCTGGTGGAAATGCTGTATCTGCATATTGATATTAAGTGAACTGATCACTTGATTGACACATGATGTCAGCGTTGTGACACTAATGAGAAGTGATGATGGTTGTCATCACCAGAACAGGTTGGATTATTTCAAAAACAATATAAAGGATCTTCAAAGTGCAAAGTTTAAGTTCTTGAGTGCAGCATGTCATGTCATTGTTACTGTGGCAGTGAATTAATTATTCTGTGCAAAAGGAGCCTCACATTCTGCATGTTGAGAAGCATGAGAGAGCTTGCAGACATGTTGCTGGTGGGTAAAGAGTGTCCAGCTTCAGTTTTGGGCAATTTCAATAGTCACAGCTAAGTTCAGATGTTGGTGCAGTACCTGTGCTCTGCCAGCAGATGGAGTGTTTTCCCACCAATCTTTGAGTATGTCCGAATGGACCAACTTGTCCAGTAGGTAGAGCAGCATCTAGTGGTCGTGCGTAGGAGTAGGATGCAGTACGCCAGTGGGCCTTTCACATGCAGCCTTTGTTTTTGTCAGTGTTTTTAATATCCTCCTGTGTTATTGGCTGCAGCTGATTCAACCTGAACCAATCAAAACTTTGAATGTGTGTGTGTGTGTGTGTGTGTGTGTGTGTGTGTGTGTGTGTGTGTGGTGTGTGTGTGCAGGGATGATAAGAAGGATGGTCTGAAGTTCTACACCGACCCGTCGTACTTCTTCAGCCTCTGGAGGGAAAAGATGCTGCAGGCCACCGAAAATAAACGCAAAGAGAAGAGACGACAGAAGGTCTGTCTGTGTCTTTGTCTGTGTGTGTCTCTGTCTGTCTGTCTGTGTCTGTCTGTCTGTCTGTGTCTCTGTCTGTCTGTCTGTGTCTCTGTCTGTCTGTCTGTCTGTGTGTGTCTCTGTCTGTCTATGTCTCTGTCTATCTGTGTGTGTCTCTGTGTCTGTCTGTCTGTGTGTCTGTCTGTGTCTCTGTCTGTCTGTCTGTGTCTGTCTGTCTGTGTCTGTCTGTCTGTGTCTGTCTGTGTCTGTTTGTGTCTCTGTCTGTGTGTCTGTGTCTGTCACAATGAGTGTTTCCTTACATCACTTCCTGTCTGAAATAGCGTGTTTTTGTGTGTAGGAGCAGAAGCATGTGGAGGAGTCTTCAGGACGGGAGGTGAAGAAGGTGAGTGTCATCGTTCTTGAGTTTCTGTCATTCAGTCAGTATTCATCGTTAATAAACTTGTCGTTCTTCCTGTGAAGGTTCGGAAAGCTCGGAACAGGCGGCAGGAGTGGAACCTGATGGCGTACGACAAGGAGCTCCGTCCGGACGCTCGAGTGACACCATCACCTTACCACACCTCAGACGGTTCAATGTCACCTGACAGGTAAAGTGGCTTTAACAGCTTCCTGAGTAATATTTATATTTCAATCAATCAGTTTTATTTATAAAGCCCAGTATCACAAATCACAATCTGCCTCACAGGGCTTTACAGCATACGACACCCCTCTGTCCTTTGGACCCTCACAGCTGATCAGGAAAAACTCCCCCAAAAAAACCCTTTAATGGGAAAAAAACACATTTTTTTTTTACTGATAAATGTTTTAATTCAGAAAGAATTTCAAATGAAACGTAGAATAAAGTGATTCTGATAATATCACTGATCTAAGTTCAGATGTGATAAATTTTATTTTTTCCCCGTTAAAGGGTTTTTTGGGGAGTTTTTCCTAATCAGCTGTGAGGGTCCTAAGGACAGAGGGATGTCATATGCTGTAAAGCCCTGTGAAGCAAAATTGTGATTTGTGATACTGGGCTTTGTAAATAAACTGATAAATGGTGTCAGGTGTCTGTTGCTGTGTCGCACAGAGCTCTGCCCTAACTTTAGATCCTCAGTGCTTTGACTCTACGTTTCACTGGATGTGTGCTTTTAGTCACAATGGGATCGTTATTTAATAAGAAAACAATCTTCACACACCATCATGTTCGGCCTGGCACAAACCATCGCCATTGATAGTGGAGGGTTAGACTCCACTATTCTCCACTCTGCTCTCGCCGCCTCGACCGCTGCTGCTCCTGTTCCTGCTCCAGCCATCAGCTCTGAGGAACCCTCAACTCCACTCCGGAGTCCTGGACTGTGGTCGGCGAAAACAAAAGGAAGGGTGGACTTCCTATTTGCAGTCCCTCAGCCTGCAACATCCAGCTGGAGAATTGGTATGATATCCTTGATGAACACGATTTCCCTCCATTAACTAAGAGTCCACAGTCTCCTCCACCACCCATGATATCGCGTGGGTCCAGCAGCTCCACATCCCCCCAGCCTACCCAGCAAACTCTCCTGGGCTGCCCCTCAGCCCTGCCCTGCAATCAAAGCCAATTTATACTCTGGCTCCAAGGGGCTCTACCTCCTGCTGAAGATTAACTTCACTTGGGCTCCGACCATCCTCCTCCATCTGCTCACCAGCTGGTCCCCCCAACACCCTGGTCATCAGTGAGTCAATTGTGAGGCACATCAGGAGACGATCAGCTGTTTCCAAGGCGCTAAGGTGGCTAAAATCTCGGAAAAAAATCTGCAGCCTCCTGGAGAAACATCTCTGCGCTGGGAATGTTAGAATCCATGTGGGCTGTGATGACACTTCTGACCAGACATCCCAAATATTAAAGCAGGACTTAAACTGGGCTCCTCCCTTCAGTTCGTGCCGCCAATCCGTCTGCCGAGGGCACCAGTCGCCTTTACAATTTTAACGTTCTGGAGTCATCCATCCTCTAATCTGAGAGACATGTCCATCCCAGACCAGGGACAGGGACTCTAACACAGGACTTATTTTACAGGGTTTTAATGCCACCTCTGTTTAACTGTCCCACATCTACACAGCAAACGCGACATGACACAGGTCGTTCTTACTCGGACTATAGCTCAGTAGCTCCCCCTTGTGCTCAGGTGCCATTGATGTCTGCAGTCAGCAAGAGCAGGTCAAAACTTATGGTGAGGTCATCTGATCTCCCATTAGTTACTCTTTCTTATCAGGAAGAATTCACTGCCAGTCAGACACAATCACTTCAAGGGACGGACTCTAATATGCTTCCTGTTGCCAGTCGACCGCAACCTCCTGCGCAGAAAAGTGTAACCACATCAAAATAGCCCTTTGAAAAGTGCGGCCACTCCGTGATGCGTGGCTTATCATTAACCATTTCATAGAAAAACTTGTTTGTATGTTTCTGACAGAAACATGTCTGAAGGACGAAGGAGCAGCTGATGGAAGCGTCACCTCCTGGTTTTAGTTTCACTTATTCTGAAAGGTCAGGGAAAAAGTCCAAAGGGTCAAAATGTTTTTTATCGGTCATTTCAGCTCCTTCGAGCATCAAGCTCCCATTTCAAATAGTCTGTCCAGAGACCTCCTCCACAGTGTTCTCTGACCTCTGATCAGCAGTCAGCACACATGGTGTGTTCAAGGTCCAAACAATAATTTCTGTTTTCGATCACATAGAAGAAGACCTGTTGCATTATGGGAATGTGTGTATTCAGTGCTCGTACAGTGTTTGGAATGTTCTGTAATAGAAACAGTTGACAAAATGTTCCGTCGGTCCTCAGCAGGACGATCCTGATGACCTGAACTGAACCGTCACACCTCGTTAACCGCCATCCTCCCTTCTCCAGGTCAGGGATGTCAGACGACATGTCTTTCCTCTCCGCTGCTCACCACCATGACGCCCAGGGGCATGATGGGAAAGATCACGTCACAGTGTCCACAGGTGGAAGTGGTCAGACTCAGTCGCTGGACCGTGCCCTTCGACCTGCCTCTGCATCCTCTGCAGTCACCACAGCAACCGCGCGCCAGCACTCACTGGGCCGCAACCAGCCGCATCATCACACCACCACCAGCCACCACTACGCCGGCTCGATCAATCAGAATGGAGCACGGCCTAATACTGCCAAGGAGGCCAAGTACACACGCACACACACACACACACACACACACACAGAGTGTTAACGGTTTCATCATGGGACTCATGATTGACCTTTGACCTCCGTCTCTCTTCAGTGACCATCAGATTCCTCCGGCCCCCCCACCACCACCCCCTCTCATGCCGTCAGCTGGACAGATGGCATTCCCCAACAAAACTGCTGCCATGGCAACACCACTGCATCCAGCAGCTGCTCCTGGTAACCAAGGTAACAGACATGTTGTTGTATTAACTCCTTTGTTGTTACTTTCTGCGGTGTGTGTTTGGTGTGCAGCAGCTGGAGTCCCTTCATGTCTTCGCCTGCAGGTGGTGCTACTGTCCTCTCACGGCCCTACAGCCCCTCCCCTCCCCCACCCCCCCCAGCCAACTATGCTCCCTCCCCCTCACGGCCGGAGGCCAGGCCCACCCTCGGCCAATGCACCGCCGGTGCCAGCGGCGACAGATGGCAGGAAGCCGTCAAGTGGACCAAACTTTCCGATGAACGACGCTCGGAGTGACCTACTGGCTGCGATACGCCGAGGTCAGCTGTTATACTGTAAACATCCTGAGTTACATCCTGTCTCTGTAGGTCATCTAGAACCCATAGAACCAGAGTTACATCCTGTCTCTGTAGGTCATCTAGAACCCATAGAACCAGAGTTACATCCTGTCTCTGTAGGTCATCTAGAACCCATAGAACCAGAGTTACATCCTGTCTCTGTAGGTCATCTAGAACTCACAGAACCAGAGTTACATCCTGTCTCTGTAGGTCATCTAGAACCCATAGAACCAGAGTTACATCCTGTCTCTGTAGGTCATCTAGAACCCATAGAACCAGAGTTACATCCTGTCTCTGTAGGTCATCTAGAACCCATAGAACCAGAGTTACATCCTGTCTCTGTAGGTCATCTAGAACCATAGAACCAGAGTTACATCCTGTCTCTGTAGGTCATCTAGAACTCACAGAACCAGAGTTACATCCTGTCTCTGTAGGTCATCTAGAACTCATAGAACCAGAGTTACATCCTGTCTCTGTAGGTCATCTAGAACTCATAGAACCAGAGTTACATCCCGTCTCTGTAGGTCATCCAGAACTCACAGAACCAGAGTTACATCCCGTCTCTGTAGGTCATCTAGAACTCACAGAACCAGAGTTACATCCCGTCTCTGTAGGTCATCTAGAACTCACAGAACCAGAGTTACATCCCGTCTCTGTAGGTCATCTAGAACTCACAGAACCAGAGTTACATCCGTCTCTGTAGGTCATCTAGAACTCATAGAACCAGAGTTACATCCTGTCTCTGTAGGTCATCCAGAACTCACAGAACCAGAGTTACATCCTGTCTCTGTAGGTCATCTAGAACTCATAGAACCAGAGTTACATCCTGTCTCTGTAGGTCATCTAGAACTCACAGAACCAGTTACATCCTGTCTCTGTAGGTCATCTAGAACTCACAGAACCAGAGTTACATCCTGTCTCTGTAGGTCATCTAGAACTCACAGAACCAGAGTTACATCCTGTCTCTGTAGGTCATCTAGAACTCATAGAACCAGAGTTACATCCTGTCTCTGTAGGTCATCTAGAACTCACAGAACCAGAGTTACATCCTGTCCTGTAGGTCATCTAGAACTCATAGAACCAGAGTTACATCCCGTCTCTGTAGGTCATCTAGAACTCATAGAACCAGAGTTACATCCTGTCTCTGTAGGTCATCTAGAACTCATAGAACCAGAGTTACATCCTGTCTCTGTAGGTCATCTAGAACTCATAGAACCAGAGTTACATCCCGTCTCTGTAGGTCATCTAGAACTCACAGAACCAGAGTTACATCCCGTCTCTGTAGGTCATCTAGAACTCACAGAACCAGAGTTACATCCCGTCTCTGTAGGTCATCTAGAACTCACAGAACCAGAGTTACATCCTGTCTCTGTAGGTCATCTAGAACTCATAGAACCAGAGTTACATCCTGTCTCTGTAGGTCATCTAGAACTCACAGAACCAGAGTTACATCCCGTCTCTGTAGGTCATCTAGAACTCATAGAACCAGAGTTACATCCTGTCTCTGTAGGTCATCTAGAACTCATAGAACCAGAGTTACATCCTGTCTCTGTAGGTCATCTAGAACTCATAGAACCAGAGTTACATCCCGTCTCTGTAGGTCATCCAGAACTCACAGAACCAGAGTTACATCCCGTCTCTGTAGGTCATCCAGAACTCACAGAACCAGAGTTACATCCTGTCTCTGTAGGTCATCCAGAACTCACAGAACCAGAGTTACATCCTGTCTCTGTAGGTCATCTAGAACTCACAGAACCAGAGTTACATCCTGTCTCTGTAGGTCATCTAGAACTCATAGAACCAGAGTTACATCCTGTCTCTGTAGGTCATCTAGAACTCACAGAACCAGAGTTACATCCTGTCTCTGTAGGTCATCTAGAACTCATAGAACCAGAGTTACATCCCGTCTCTGTAGGTCATCCAGAACTCACAGAACCAGAGTTACATCCTGTCTCTGTAGGTCATCTAGAACTCATAGAACCAGAGTTAGGGGGCGATCACACCTACAAAGAGTACTAGAAACGAGATGCCAGTAAGATTCCCTGTGATACGGCGCGTCTGACTGGTTTTCAAGCATTTTATATGACGAGCATCTTTCTGGCGTCTTCTTAGACGCACGTTTGTAGACACTGAAAGTTGAAATCATCTCAACATTTGGGCGCCAGTAGCACCATAGCTCCATCTTGGGTCCATTTTCAATGTTTTGATCACCCGGCTGTGCACGCACCCCTGCTCTACAGGTGCTCCTAGTAAGGAGCGCTCATTGAAAGGACATTTCAAGCATTTCAAGCGTCTTTGAAGTGTCCACGTTTCTAGCGCCACCTCTAGGTGTGATCGGCCCTTTACTGTGCTGTGGTCTAACATGTCATTGAGGTTCTGGTTCCTTCTGGTCTGCAGGGATCCAGCTGAGGAAGGTTCAGGAGCAGCGTGAGCAGGAGGAAGCGAAGAAACGAGAGCCCACAGGAAATGATGTCGCCACCATCTTGTCGCGACGCATTGCCGTAGAGTACAGCGAATCAGAGGAGGAGTCTGAACCTGAGGACCAGGAGTGGTCCGACTGAGGAGAGGAGAACGTCATAAAAACAGAGCCCAGATCAGTCACGACCTCAAACTGTCACAGGAAGTAAACAACATAAAAACAGTCTGGAAAAAAATTTCGACGATGAAGACACCAGTTGAAAATGTTCCTTAATTGTCATAATCAGTGAATATTATTAGTTTATTGTTCTCATCAGCAGTTAATGTATATACAGTATTATGTTCAACAAGCTGGAGGCGGAGCCTGAATGTGGACGCAGAGAAATATCACGTACAGTTACCTCAGCTGACGGACAGCAGATGTCAAAATTATTCTTTGACATCTTCTTTCTGAAATGTCCTGATCTGCTTCCTGCTCCTCAGAGGATGAACCCTGTAGATGTTAATGACTCCATCATCTTCCTGTTAGCTCCACCTGCAGGACAAACTGCTCAGACTGAGGGAAAAAACCTCTGCAGCCTGCAGGGGGCACTAACGCCAACACAGACACCACATCCAAACAGCTGTACTGGAAATATTTGATAACGAACCTTGAAACGGACTCAGATGAAGAATCGATGAACTCTGAGCAGCAGGCTGTCAGAGCTAACCAGGACACTAATGACAAGACGCTAACGACAAGACACTAACAAGGCGTCAGGCAGCTGTAAATCTGTTGAGATGATTAAACTCCTGTTTCCTGGTTGTTTTCAAGGAAACTATAAAGGAAGGAAAAGTCATGACGTCACTGACAACATTTGAATTTAGCATTTGAGCCAGGGTTTAGTCCCAACATTCAACTCGTCACACATCGCCGCTTTGTCAGAGGACTGACACCTCTACGTATCACGTTCTTGGTGTCCTCCTGCGTCTGCTGTTGATGTTGTGGGATGCTGAAACCAACGCTGTGGACATCAACAAAAACACATGGTTTAAAAAAAAAAACATAGTTCGGCTCTACGTTCATTCAGGAAGTGACCAGCTGACTCCCAAGCCAAAGTCCAGTGTTTGTTGGACCCGTACACTTCCCCTCCCGCCTGCTCTATGGCGACCGTTCAGCTCCTTATATCATGTCGTCACTGGTAGTGTTTCAAACTGACGCCATCCTGTGGCATATCACACCACTGCAACAGTTTGCTTTTGGTGTTGGTGTCTGACGCTTAACTCATTGACAAAGCGGCGGTATTTGACGACTTCAGAATGAGAATGGGCCGTAGGTATTATCGGGGGTCAAATCAAACTATAACCCATCGTATCTTTGTTGTTTCACCTTTGACTGATAAATCCTCCCACCAGACTCAGATTTTATGTAGACATGTTTGTTTGTTTACCTCGTTACAGGTGTCCAAACAGATTGTGTCTCTGTGCGGTCTAAGATAGCTAAATGCTACCTGCTGTTAGCGGCTACATGTGTTAGGTTGTCAATAACTAACAAACTTTAAACTGGTAATGATATTTAATAACATTCAGGAGTGCTAATGTTACATAATGTTTACTATTATTGTCAGGGGGTGGCGCTAAGACCTTCATCACTTACTGATACTTTTACTTTGTTTGTTCATGAACTGAGTTAGCATCTGCACTTTGTTTAGTTAATGATAGCCAGCAGGCAACCTACATTAATTTGACCCCAGTAATCAGTAATCAATAATCCTGATGAAGGTGAAGAAACAAGATAGGCAGCTGTGGTGCTGGTGAGTGAGGACAGATGTTACTGCCTCGTGCAGCTAGCTAACATTAGTACAAAGGTGAATGACCGAGGCAGAAAGCAAGACATGACGGCACATGCTCACTCCTGGGTTTCAGATATTTATCAAACTGAGAGATCAATTATCAGAACCATTAATGAAGTGATGTTGTTCTAATCGCAGTGTGATCAGTGACGACTGCTCCATCTCTTCAGGGATCAGACGTAACAGCAGGTTGCGTTCACACCTGTCTTGTTTGGTTCAGTTCAATCAAACTGAGGTGTGTTTGCCCCTCAGTGTGGTTCATTTGTGCAGGTGTGAACACACCAAAACAACCAGACCGAGACCTTCTTGAAGAGGTGGTCTCAGTCCGGTTCCAGAGGAACTCTGGTGCGGTTGGTTTGTGGTGAGAAGGTGTTGCGACCTGGATGTGAAGCAACTGCAGTCACATGACACATTGTTTGGGTTAAACATGAGCATGTTACAGTCCTGGAGGATTATTAATGTGCACCTCCTCCTGTACTGCCTTAATATGCACATTCAGCACATCCAATGCATCAAAACATTGTTTTCTAGTTGGAGCCGCGCCTCGTTTTCAAACTGTATGGTTTGACTAAAATGAACAATGACAGCAATATAGTCCACGATGAGCAGCGCTAAAATCAACCTGCGTAGTTGTCCCTCCATTGTGACATTAGAAAGTGTCACATTTATCTTGCAAGTGTTCTCTTCTTCAACGTTTGCTTTACTTCCTGGATTTTTCCCACATGGAAATTCTGACCAATCAAGAGCAGCTTTCTCACACAAGGCATTTGATCTGGTCCTCTTGTAAATGCTGCCGTGAGAACACGAACCAACTCTAGACAATTATACAACTTTGGAACAACATGAGTCCCTGATTCAGCCCAGAGGAGACACTCTGTGTCAGATATCACGGAGCCAGCGGGAGCTATGATCAGTTTATGTCCTATAATGAGGAAAAGTAACAAGCACGTAGATAAAAAATAGTCGACATCACCTCAGGCGTGTTTTTAATCAGGTGGGAGGAGTTAACAGTGACAGGTGACACAGCAGAGATCTGATGGGTTATAGTTTGATGTGACTCCTCCCACACGTCACTGACATCATCACTTCTTCTGTTCCTGGTTGTTTTTCTTCTTTGTGGATAAGAAGTTTTTTATTTGTGCTCAGATCAGCTGTTTCTCTGCCAAACTTCTGATCTTTAAGTTTAGAGATTTGTTCAAGTGTAAATATTTTCTTTGGACGTGTTTCTTCTTCTTCGCTGATTCCAGCCTCTGAGCCATTAGTTGCCATGGTAACCATGAACATCAGTGAGACACTCTGTCGATGCTGCTTCGCGTTCTAATCATTACTTCCTCCTCAGTCAGCGCCGTCTGGTGTCCCATGATGCTCTTTGTGTGACATCATGTGTCGTCGTTGTGCAGCATGTGGCGTGTGAAGTTGTGACATCATCTGTGTTAACAGGAAGCAGTAAAACGATGACATCATCCAGTGAAGTAAAAACTGCAGTCCATTTGTGTGATGTTGGCTGCGGCTGATGATGTAAACCACTTCCTGTCCTATAGCTTCTGTGATTGGTTGTATTGATATATTGATTTATTGATCCGTGCTGTGATTCTGCATGTTGGTGGAAAACGTGACGACTTATAAACTTGAAGAGAAAACTTTACTGACATCACACGTCATGTTTGATTTTAGTTGATGGATTTCAATAAAAATAATTTAAACTATATTGACACATTTCTTCCTGTTTGTTGTTTTTTGAGCGAATCATCAGCGCCTTTTAAAAACGCAACAGAGTCGCTTCTGTATTTTACACAAAACCAAATAACAATGACATCACGTCACTCCAGGAAGTGTTTACAGACAACATGATGACATCACAGAATTTAAAGAGGCACGGTGTGTAACACAACAGCGTCGGCCTCTAGTGTGACACATGACATCAACACGTTCTCATCCCAACTCCTCACATACCGCCACTTCCTCAGTGGACATCCACGTCTACACACTACGCTCTCAGCATCCTCCTGCGTCAGGACACCACAACCAATGCCGGGACATCACCAAACACACCTGGTTCAGTTTAGAAAAAAACATGGACTTAGCTGCTAACTGCTAACAGCTGCTGCTCTTCATCTTTGAGTTAGCCGCTATCTGCTAGCCTCTTCCTCAAACTCCCACAGTGGGTTGCACACAGAACGTGTCAAGATGTCCCTCCTGTCCATGATCCGTCCTGTCGTCTGTCCCTTTAACACAAACATGAGGTCGGTGTTGTTTCTACCTTTGATGATTAAAAGGTGCGACACCTCTGTACCTGCACTCTGTGATTGTGCGCGCACAGCTTTGAACATGGAGGTGACTGAGCCGGCAGCTAGCAGCTAACCATGCTAACAGAGTGCGTTCTGTCTCCTGTATAACCATGAAAGAATCTACGTTTGAGGACGGTGCTGACGGTTGTTTGTATCTGACTGAGGCACAAATGTCTGATTGTCTGAGACGTCTCGCAGGGACAGTGGGTCCAAGCTGTTGTCCATCAGCTGGTCGCCCTGTCACAGCAGTTTAGGTTAAATAAAGTTTTCCTCTTAAGTGTAACAGTTCTGTTCTTCCACAGCAGTAAAACGTCACTATCACCATGGTAACCAGGTAACCCCCCTCCTCACCTGTGGAGGGCAGCAGAGCCGCCGAGCTGCACGAAGAAGAAGAAGAAGCAGAAGAAGAAGAAGAAGAAGAAGAGGAGGAGGAAGAACTGAGCAGATTCTGGAGCGTGTCGTGAGTCTGACTGACTTTTAACGTCGTTACATTTTGATGTATCTGCAAACAGTGACAGAACAGTGACAGTGTCCGCAGAGGGCCCTTCCCGCCCGGGCGCAGAGCGCCGTGCACCAAACTCCGTTAACAAATCAGGCACATTAGTGTTTCCTGTAAAAACGCATAAATATATCTGAGCTGTTGAACAAATCAAGTGTCAAAAACTTGTCTCCCGATCGGCGCGAGGCAGATAACATCAGTTAGTCTAGTTATGGTTATGGTACAAAAAGTAAATAAGGAGTGAAATGATTCATGTTAGCTGATCAAATAAACTTCGACAGATCATGTGTTAATAAATGAACCTGACACGTTTGTGTTCATGCAGGACGTGTGTGTGTGTGTGTGTGTGTGTGTGTGTGTGTGTGTGTGTGTGTGTGTTGGGGTTTGATGAATCACCCCGTCAGCTGAATAATATCATCAGAAATGTCTGATTATTGATGTGACGTATGTGTCTGGATGCAGGTGAGCAGGACATTCTCCTGAGACATGTCGGTGCAGGTGTGGTGTCTGTCGTTCCGGCAGCCGTACGCCGGTCTGGTTCTGGACGGAGTGAAGACGGTGGAGAGCCGCTGGAGGCCCCTGCTTGCCCCGCTGGAGAACCAGACCCTGGGGGTCCACATCGCCCAGCGGACTGGGAGGGGGAGCAGTGGAGGGCGGTGCTGAGCGGCATGCTGGGAATGAACCGGGTTCAGATCCAAACACTCCTGGAGTCCGGAGAGAGGTTTGGCCGCGGCGTGGTGGCAGGTGGGAAATGATGTCAGTCTGATAATCCTCATAGTCTACGAGATGCACTTGAAGGCATCACATGTGTAAACCTCTTTCAGGATTGGTGGATGTGGGAGGGACATGGCTGTGCCCCGCCTCCCTGCAGGGGGAGGAGCTACAGTCCATGGAGCGCTCGGCTGTTCTGATTGGTGTTCAGGAGAAACACCTGACTCACCTGTCCAACCCTCGCTGGCTGAAGGAGCCTCTGAGTGTCCGGGGGGGTCGGGACCTCTGGACCGTGGACATCCCAGCTGAGCTTTACCGTGACAACGCTCACTCACAGGTCACACAGAGCTCTGCAGCAGACGTCTTATTGGAGGATTCATCAGACGCTGATGTTCCTATGCTGCGGGAAGAAGTTAGCATGTCAGCACTTCCTGTTCCCTCGGCTTGAAGTCAGTCCAAACGTCCTCTGTGTGGACCTGCGGACCTCAGTCATACGTACTGTTCTTTGTCATCACGTAAACTCTCAGTGCAGAGACTGTCAGCTGTTGATCGACAGCCGTCAAGACTGTTTATTTGTTGCCGTGGAAACGTTCGAGCAACTATTACAATCACTGCAATCTGGAAATCCATCAGTAAAAAAAAAAAAGTTTTTTTCTCTGCCTTGACCTCTGGAGGCTCAGCCCGGAGTTTTTCGACTAACGGAAGTGCCGGGGCCTCGGGGTTCACTTATGCCCTTCACCTCCGGCGGTGCCCCAGGGAATCGCCGTGTTGTTTACAAATACTTAGGGTAGAAAACCAGCAGAGTTTAGCTATTTATCACATTTTTCACATCACTATATCACCATGTAGACTAATCTCATGTTTGTTATGTCTATAAACACAATGATTGAACAAACGTTATTTCTGTGTGCACGTTTTGTAATTAACATGGTTATCGTAGATTAGCTGGGCTAACCGTTAGTTGTTAACATTAGCCGTTAGCAGTGTCTGTAATAACCATAGACTGTATAAAAATAAGGTAATAACTCAATAAACGGTCCGTGAATAAAATATTTTTTCCAGCAGATATCTTAGTTACGACATGATTGAGCTAGCAAAGCAGGCTTGTGTTGCCATGTGTGGTATTTTCAGTTGGGGGAAATCACGATGTCTAGAAAGCGTCAGTGGCTGCAGCTGACAGGGACAGTTAGCAAAGCTAACATCAGGATGCCATCTGTTAAAAGCCTCCCGTTGTCGGATACGACATGAAACTACTCCAGTTAGCGCAATCATGTTGTAACTCAGACATCCGCTTGGAAAAAAAAAATTTTTTCACATTGACAAGACAGCGTTTGGGTGGAGCGGTCGCTATGGACGAGGAGCTTGCTGTTTCTGTAGGTAAAACATTTCCTGGGACACCTGCACGTCTCAACCACGTCCCCTCTGTTGTGATTGGCTAAAGCGCAGCATCATTCAAACTAACTACTGTCATATCGTGTCCCCTCATCATCAGGCTGCAGTAACACACTCTGTCATCTGTATCTCATCATGTTGAATGTTATTTCTGACCAGCATGACTCAAGTAAAGTTTTAATATTCTACAGTAACACGTGTCATGTTGTCATCACTATGGCAATGAATTCTGGGTAATTAAATCAGTGAAGTCTGCAGACAGTGCACTTTGGGCCCCTGTGGCCTGGATGAATTGCGGATGTGGGGCCCTCAGTGCTCCCAGACTTCCTAAGGACACACACACAAAGTCCACAAGTCTGCAAGTGCGGTGAAGTCTGGACGTTTTGTCTTTGTCGTGCAGTCAGTGTGTGGTTTAACCCCAAGACACTGAAACAGTCAAAGGTTTATTGATCCTAATGACACAGAAATATTCAAATATACCATCATGGATTTACTGAATCTTTTTTTTTTTTTTTTTTTTTCAAGTCCAAAGTACAGTTTAAATGTTTTTAATGGTCTGGGTAAGACGGGGTTAATACTGGAGGGTATTAACCCCGTCTTACCCAGACCATTAAAAACTCAGATGGTTGAGCTGACTGACTGACTGTGGGTGACACTAAGTCATGTGACTGGTGACATTAAGTCATGTGACTGTGGACATTTGTTACAGCCTCTGTACTTCAGGGCCCTTTTTCAGAAAGCGGGCTCAGCAAACTCTGATCCTGATCTCTGAGCTGACTGAGCCTGAGCTGAGAAACAGAGCAGCTGATCAGAATCAGTTCAGTGAGCTCTGAGTCTGTTCAGCCTGAGGGAAGCTGGTTCACAGTGAGCACCAACAGACATCATCAGTAGAGTGCAGATAACGTGATTCTCAGAGTCCGGAAGTGGAGTTAAAAGCAGAGCCACTGATTTCATCCAAAACTGAATCAGAGATTTGAAGACATGAAAAATCAATGTGCTCCATCAGCTGAACAGAGTGAGGTGTGATGGGAACAGCCTGCAGAGCGTCTTCATATGTGAAGTGATGTGATGTCATGTGATGAGGTCATGTGTCTAACATACAGAAACATGTTTCTGTCTTAACAGTGTTCATATATTTGAATATAATTTATTCAGCTGTAATGTGATGGAGCCCAAACACACTGGGCACAAACTCAACATCAAACACAAAGGCTGCAGGCTGGGTTTGAACCCACGGCCGCCGCGTCTGATCACGGGGCGTCCGCTCCATCCACTGAGCCACCGATGCTCCGTGGTAATTACTTTAATAATGGATTGTGATTTATGTCCAGGGTAAACCACAACAAGGGTCCAAAGTCTTTTCAGACCAGAGACACTTTTGTTACGGGCCGACAAACCGCTGTCTCTCTGATGTGTTCAGTGTCTCTGATGTTATAAAGAAAAGAATCAAAGGACGATGCATAAAATGTGCTGTGATGATAATGTAAATCCAGGATGTGTAATATGTGATATATGTGGGGAACAGACTGTTAGATAAATGATAGAGTGTGAGGTCAAACAGTATCTTTCATATAGACACTCCTCCAGGGAGACATCCAAACAGGCTCTAATCACCTTCTCCTTACACAACAGCCTCTGAATAAACTGGGCCTCAACCTCCACCACTTCATTTACTAAAGGACACGCCATGTTTCTACTTCCTGCTACACGCTCAGAGATGAAGCAAACCTGTGACTCAGCAGGTTAGCTTCACAGAGTGTGTTGCCATAGTAACTGACTCAGGGTTACATTGAACTGGTTTTGTTAAACGGAAAAGTCAGGCTGAACAAACTCAGAGTTTCACTGATCCTGCTTTGTGAAATAGGGCCCAGGTTTTGTGTTGCTGTGTTGTTTCTGGTTTCCACTGTGATATTGGTGCACGACTACTGACGTCATCATTGACTGCTGATGTCATTGCTACAGACACACACACACACACACACACACACACACACACACACACACACACACACGTTTGCTCTTACCTGAGGAGTCATTGTTCACTCCAGACCCCAGTTTAACCAGAAAACATGAAATCAGACTGAAGGTCATGTACTACCACCATCATCATCATCATCATCCTCCTCAGGTCTGCTGGTGAAAGACAATCTTTATTCACCCAGAAACGAAAACAAACCACCAGTTTGAATGTGATGTCAACACAAATATATCCCCTCATCAATAAACGGGGACTGACCACGCCCCTTCTCTCTGATTGGCTGGCTGTGAACGACTTCAACAAACACAAAAATCTGACATTGTGACAACTGGGAACTGTTAGCATTGCTCATTGAACACAAAGGGAACTGTTATCCACAGGCTAATGAGGTGAGGCATGTTAGATGGTGGGGGGGATGAAGTGTGGGGCCACGTGGTGGGGGGCGGGGCTGTGATGTAACCCACCACATGGGCGGGGCCTGGAGCGGGGCAGTAGACTCGCGTGGTGTGGCCTCCAGTCTGTAACTGCCCCCAGTGGGTGGAGGGAGGGAGGCAGGTGTGGTAGGAGTGATGGGTCAGGTGGGCGGAGTGAGGATGAGCCGAGTGAGGAAGAGGAGGGGGAGGGGCGGAGGACAGGTAGGTGGCAGGGGGCGGAGCTTCATATGGCAGGTGCAGCAGCGGAGGAGGGGGGAGTGGTGTTGGATCCGGGTACAGGTGAGCAGAGGAAGGGGTGGAGCCTGGAGGGGCGGGGCTGATGGAAGAGGAGGGTGTATCCATGGAAGGGGCGGGGCCTGAAGATGGAAGAGACAAACCAAATCAAATACATAATCACATTTAAACAGAGTGAGGAGCTACAGTGAGTTTCATTCATGGTCGGCAGTGGGCCGACATTCACACCCTGATCCAGGTCGTGGGTGCGCCTCAACACTGTTTACAAAATGATGACCTCATGATGGCGAGGGGAGCGCCTGTGTTTTTTTAGATGTTTTTTTTTTTAACATAACATCACCAGACGTCTGCAGCCCGACAATCGTCCCTGCTGCACCACACACAGATTCAACAAAGAACATCAAGGTGTATAATAAAGAAAAGATCATCCGTGGTTGAGCCGTCCATCAGTACTGACCACTGCTGTGTCCGTCTGTCTGTCCATCTCCTGGCCTGGTGGATTCTGGGTAAGAAGGGGGGGGCTGATGGGGGCCTCGACTTGTCTCAGAGTATGAAGGTGGAGCTCCTGTAGGACCGAGACCAGGACGAGGTCAGATAGTCTACAGAAAACTCTACTTCCCGTTTTGTTTTTTTCAAATAATCTCATTAATTTAACACAAATGCCTTCACCCTTTATCTAACGCCCTCACCCTTTATCTAACGCCCTCACCCTTTTTCTAACGCCCTCACCCTTTATCTAACGCCGTCACCCTTTATCTAACGCCCTCACCCTTTATCTAACGCCCTCACCCCTTAATTAACGCCCTCACCCTTTAACTAACACCCTCACCCTTTATCTAAGGCCCTCACCCTTTATCTAAGGCCCTCACCCTTTAACTAACACCCTCACCCTTTATCTAAGGCCCTCACCCTTTATCTAAGGCCCTCACCCTTTATCTAACGCCCTCACCCTTTATCTAAGGCCCTCACCCTTTATCTAACGCCCTCACCCTTTATCTAAGGCCCTCACCCTTTATCTAAGGCCCTCATCCTTTATCTAAGGCCCTCATCCTTTATCTAAGGCCCTCACCCTTTATCTAACGCCCTCACCCTTTATCTAACGCCCTCACCCTTTATCTAAGGCCCTCACCCTTTATCTAACGCCCTCCCTTTATCTAAGGCCCTCACCCTTTATCTAACGCCCTCACCCTTTATAAGGCCCTCACCCTTTATCTAAGGCCCTCATCCTTTATCTAAGGCCCTCATCCTTTTTCTAACGCCCTCACCCTTTATTTAACGCCCTCACCCTTTTTCTAACGCCCTCACCCTTTATCTAACGCCCTCACCCTTTATCTAACGCCCTCACCCCTTAATTAACGCCCTCACCCTTTAACTAACACCCTCACCCTTTATCTAAGGCCCTCACCCTTTATCTAACGCCCTCACCCCTTAATTAACGCCCTCACCCTTTATCTAACGCCCTCACCCTTTATCTAAGGCCCTCACCCTTTTTCTAACGCCCTCACCCTTTATCTAAGGCCCTCACCCTTTATCTAAGGCCCTCACTCTTTATCTAAGGCCCTCACCCTTTATCTAAGGCCCTCCCTTTATCTAACGCCCTCACCCTTTATCTAACGCCCACCCTTTATCTAAGGCCCTCACCCTTTATCTAACGCCCTCACCCTTTTTCTAATGCCCTCACCCTTTATCTAAGGCCCTCACCCTTTATCTAACGCCCTCACCCTTTATCTAACGCCCTCACCCCTTAATTAACGCCCTCACCCTTTAACTAACACCCTCACCCTTTATCTAAGGCCCTCACCCTTTATCTAACGCCCTCACCCTTTATCTAACGCCCTCACCCTTTTAACGCCCTCACCCTTTTCTAACGCCCTCACCCTTTATCTAAGGCCCTCACCCTTTATCTAAGGCCCTCACCCTTTATCTAACGCCCTCACCCTTTATCTAACGCCCTCACCCCTTTATCTAAGGCCCTCACCCTTTATCTAAGGCCCTCACCCTTTATCTAACGCCCTCACCCTTTATCTAAGGCCCTCACCCTTTATCTAAGGCCCTCACCCTTTATCTAAGCCCTCACCCTTTATCTAAGGCCCTCACCCTTTATCTAAGGCCCTCACCCTTATCTAAGGCCCTCACCCTTTATCTAACGCCCTCACCCTTTATCTAACACCCTCACCCTTTATCTAAGGCCCTCACCCTTTATCTAAACGCCCTCACCCTTTATCTAACGCCCTCACCCTTTATCTAACACCCTCACTTTTATCTAAGGCCCTCACCCTTTATCTAACGCCCTCACCCTTTATCTAAGGCCCTCACCCTTTATCTAACACCCTCACCCTTTATCTAAGGCCCTCACCCTTTATCTAACGCCCTCACCCTTTAACTAACCAATCAACCAACTAACTTAATTCTGATCATGGTGAACAGCACCTGGACCTCACTATCTAACTAAATTTAACAGTTACTCAATCACTACAAACTACCACTAAGTAATTAACTCAAATTCATGACCTCCTGTCCTCAGATAGTACCTATCTAACCTCAAACACAGCTGTAAGACCTAATATTTGTTTAGATTGCTATTCTGATTGCTTCAGACAAAGGACTCGTCTCTGTACTTGTTTATTAGATCTTAGTGCAGCGTTTGACACTATTGACCATGAAATTCTGCTACAGAGACTGGAACATTTAACATTTGATCAAGATCTGTCTTTTAATTCTCATTTAAAACAAACCTCACGGACTGCATTTTTTCATCTGCATAATATTGCGAAAATTAGGCCTTTCCTGACCCGAAAAGATGCAGAAAAATTGGTCCACGCTTTCGTTACCTCAAGGCAGCCCGGGTGTAGCCTCGTATCTATTCTATCTCTTAATTCTGGTTCCGGTCTAGAGAGCGGATCCGGAATTCACCAAATACCAGACTAAAAGTGTTCAGCATTGTAAAACTTTAAATTCTGGAGCACCATCGATTTAGGGTGATGAGGGGTGTAAGAAAATCGACTAACTTAATGGCTTGGGACTTTTCTTGTAAATTATATTCTTTAAATTAAAAGTTTCACCGCATTTTTATTAGCTTGGTGCTTTTATTTTTACGAAAAGGCGCATCCATCGAATTCCGGATCCTGTCTCTCTTGCCCTGGTTCCGTTTCCTTACCAAAACAGCCACAGAAGTTCCCAGGCTAGTGGGTGAATGATTCAGTTGAATTCGACTCCCAAGACAATCCTCACCCAGCTGTCAATTCAATTGAGACTGGCCAATAGGAACGTGGCCCCGCCCATGACATTATTTTCACAGCGAAAGCAAAATCCTAACAGGAAAGCAAAGACTTAGGTTTTGAGAGAGAGAAGAAAAATGTTTTGAGAGAAACAATTTTTTTTAGAGAGAAAATTTTCACACTGATTGCAAAAAAAAAATATTTGAGAGTAAAAAAGTTTGAGAGAGTTTTTATCTTTGGAAATCATTTTTTAAATCTCAAATTTATTTTTTTATATTCTATGACAAAATACTTTCTCTCAAAACTTTTTTTAGTCTCAAATATTTTTTTTTTTTTTGCATCAGTGTGAAAACTTTTTCTCTCAAATATTTTTTTTTCTCTCAAATATTTTTTTTTCTCTCAAAATTTTTTTTTCCCCTCTCATATCATTTTTTTTCTCGTATGTAATAAAGACACAAAAATAGCTCCATACTAACCAGCATTTAACGATGAGTCTCATTGAATCTGTCCATCAAGACTCTTATTGTGAAAGTCTCCCCTCAGTTTACACAGTCAGTTTGAGGACAGCAGCATGTAGTGGATGTTGGAGGAACTGCAGCTGAGGAGGCTGCTGAATGGCGGGTGGTGCCGACACCTGCAGACCTCCAATAAACTGACAGCTTTCCTTCATCCAGCAGCCAATCAGGCCTTACCATGCAGGGGGGGCTCCTGGCTCAGGTAGGGAGTGTAGTGCTGGTAGGGGTAGGAGGCCTCGGGTGAGGTGGCGGGGTACACCTGCTGCTGCTGCTGCTGCCAACAGCTTTGATGGTACCACTGTGGAGGGGGCGGAGGTTAGAGCAGACTACACCTGCAGCTGACTCTGAGGTGACCTCAGTTTAGATGAAGCAACACCTTCTCTTACCTGGACTCCTAAGTTGAAGTAATACTGGAGGACTCTGCAGTCTGCAAACACGGTAATAAAAAGACAGGAAGTGAGACAGAAAGCTGCAACAGGAAGTGACAAGCTGTGTTTACATTGGTTGACCTCTGACCTCGGGGTAAATCATTGCCATTAGGGTCATAGGAGTAAGGGGGTGGAGCTACCATGGTGCAGAGAGGCTCTCCCAACTCATTCATCAACCAGGGAGAGGCAGCTGGGATCGCCATGGCAACTGAGAACAGACAACTTCCTGTTACATTAAGCAGGTGTGTGTGTGTGTGTGTGTGTGTGTGTGTGTGTGTGTGTGTGTGTGTGTGTGTGTGTGTGTGTGTGTGTGCGCGCGCGTGCGTGTACCTGAGCGTGTCTGTGTATGCGCGGTTGTTGGCAGGTGAGCAGCTGCACTAACACGTGATGATGGAGAAGAGGGTGAGGAGGACGAGGAGGAGGGTGAAGAGCAGATGACTGCTAATGGCTTCACCACCTGAAACACAAACACACAGGAGGAGTCAGCCAATCAGACTTAATCATGGCTACCTCTGTATGACTGGAACCCAGTGTGATTGAACTCCTATGTGTGATTGGTCCCCCTGTGACTGCATGCCTTGTGTGATTGGACGCCTCTGTGTGACTGGACCCGTCTGTGTGATTGATTGATCTGCTCTGTGTGATTGGACGCCTCTGTGTGACTGGACCCGTCTGTGTGATTGATTGATCTGCTCTGTGTGATTGGACCCCTCTGTGTGACTGCACGCCCTTGTGTGATTGGACCCCTCTATCTGAATGGACCACCCTGCCCGACTGGACCCTTCTGTGTGATTGGACTCCAGAAACATTCATCATGCGAGTACCTGCTGCGTGTAGTTGTAATTCATCTCTGGTCTTGGAGGAGAGTCTGCGGTTTCTCCTTCCTGCTCGTCCTTTCACAATAAAACAAAACATTTATGTCCTGAATTTCATAACAACACCAACCATGTGACCCGATCATCACAGCTACACTTCAGCATGTCATGTTCAGTGGGCAGTTACTACTTCTCCTTTGTCTGTTTTTATTTTGGTGAATATTTCGGAGTGTTTGAGCCGCCACTCGTTGGTGACTCATCACGACCTTAGTTAAAGACGCCAACAGATGTGGAGGAACATGAGCATCAGATGTGTTACCTGGTTGGTGGAGGGCTCAGCAGTGGTGTAAATGTCTGACGTCTGGTAGCTTTGCTCTGAAAAACCGTATAGACAGTCAGACATGAGTCACTTCCTGTAAACAGACGGCACGCTCTATGCTCAGATACTGATACTCACCCTGAGTCATGTAGATGTACTCCTCTGTGTACTCAGCTGACAGAAACACACACAGGAAATCACATCACAACTAAGTTACCATCAGTCACACTTCCTGCACAACCTTTCACAATAAGACACCACCAGAGAAGTCCTGAGTCACTGGAAGGAAACAGAATGTTGACTTTTACCAACAGAAAATGATGATGGTGAGTTACGTGTCTCGTCCTCACCCTGGTCCTCCAAAGTGCTGGTGTCCTCCTGGTCCTCCTCTGATGAACACGGGGGTGTTTCCAGGTGGAGGTGCAGAGGGGAGGGGCCCTGAGCCTCTCTGGACTCTGTAGGAGGAGCCAGCCGGAGGAGGTGGGACTGTTATAGAGGGAGGCGGTGCCACAGCCGGGCCCTGTGGGAGGAGCCAGGTACATTAATACTAATAATACTACATTTTATTCATTGGTGCATTTAAAACACTCAGGACACCCAAAAGTCCGAAACACACTGGAACCAACCAACGTACGTCAAAACATATGCGCCCATTATTTTTAATGTACAACCCCACATCGGCAGCGGCTAGACACACACTGACGCTCCTGGACACGCCACCCAGCAGCACTTAATGCCACTGTCCTAATCCAGCCTCACCACGCCTGAAAATGGTGTTTACCATTAAAAAATAAAAAACATAAAACAAATCTGATCTGTGTCACACGAGAACAAAAACAATCTGATTTGCGCTGAACTTTTTTTTAATCACAATGTAACCTGAGTTACTCGTGCTGTGCTAACAGCTATGCTAACTAACCAATTGTTGAAGGCAGCTAATGACTAACTTGGTTTGCCAACTGACAGCTAGAATCAAGCCATGTGAACATGGAGGCTCTGAACCAGTGTGAACCAAGATGACATCACTCTTTATTATTTCTCACTCAGCACATCACGGTGTCACTCCTTCCTGTTGTCTACCTTTCACAATAAGACAGGACAAAGACAAGAGATTGGTCAGAGTGTTTTTCCACCAAACATTAAACTAAACCTTTGACACAAGTCAGCCGGGGCAGGGGAGCCCCGTCAGTACTAACCCGTCAGTACTAACTGACTGTTAAATCGTGGAGCTCCAGGTGACCAAAAACAGAAAAAACAACTATGTCCTCCATTTCTGACTTGGTGACGTCAGAAGAATCTCAAACAGATCTCACTGCTGATTGGCTCCCACCACACAGTGGCACGCAAATTTATCAAAGATGTAAACAGCACAAATGTGCGTCTACTTGAATCTTTGTCTGTGATCTCTTCACAGGAAACACTTGCTGTGTGTTGGTGTGGACAGATCCTGAAGGCTCCTTCATGCTCAGCGTTAGATACAGAGACCTCTGTTCGTACTCTGCGTTCACCTCGTCTATTTGTGCACATTTTGTGAAAGTTTGTGGAAGACTTAAAGACCTTCTTTGACACTGTGGTGGCATCAGCCATCTTTTACGGAGTGGTCTGCTGGGGCAGCAGCGTATCGGCTGCAGATAGGAAGAGACCGGACAAGCTGATCAAGAAGGCCAGCTCTGTCCTGGGATGCTCTCTGGACTCTGTGCAGGTGGTGGGAGACAGGAGGATGACAGCCAAGCGATAAAAGCTCTGGAGAGCTCCTTCAGCGATAGACTGATTCACCCAAAGTGTGTGAAGAAACTCTATCGCAGGTCCTTCCTGCCTGCTGCTGTCAGGCTACATAACCAGCACTGCTCACAGTAAACTGCAGCATGGACACTTAAGGACACTTTAATCCACTGCTCATTGTTGTTGTTGTTATTATTGTTATTTTTGTTGTTGTTATTGTTATTGCTGTTGTTGTTATTGTTGTTGCTGTTATTGTTGTTATTGTTGTTGATGTTGTTATTGTTGTTATTATTGTTGTTGCTGTTATTATTGATATTATTGTCATTATTGTTGTTGTTATTGTTATTTGTTGTTGTTGCTGTTATTGTTGTTATTGTCATTATTGTTGTTGTTATGTTATTATTGTTGTTACTTTTTTAAATCTATCTGTGTTGTATGTCTTTTAAATGGACCTTGACTCTGTGAAATAAGTTGATTTTTATTATTATTATTATTATTATTGTTATTGTCACTATTGTTGTTGTTATTGTTATTATTGTTGTTGCTATTGTTATAGTTGTTTTTATTATTGTTACTGTTGTTATTATTGTTATTTATTGCCGTTTCTTGTATTTTTGTACTTTATTTTGCATGCCTAGTTTTAAAGTTTATTTTTTTTTAAATGTAATTTTTGAAATCTTTAATCTGACTCTTTCCCTTGACTGCTGTAACCCTGGAATTTCTAAAATTGTGGGATCAATACAGGTGTATCTCAATCTCATCTCATGTTGCTCTTCCTGAGGTTTCTACTGTTTTTTTTCCCCGTTAAAGGGTTTTTTGGGGAGTTTTTCCTGATCAGCTGTGAGGGTCCAAAGGACAGAGGGATGTCGTATGCTGTAAAGCCCTGTGAGGCAAACTGTGATTTGTGACATTGGGCTTTATAAATAAAATTGATTGAAATTGATTGATTGATGTCATCTCGCGTACCAAGAGCAGAACCACAGCAGATCGTGGAGGCAGTGTAACGTGGTTTGAGAGTTACGATGGCAGGAGACGACGAAGAAACTGGAATACTGGCTAAATGAAACAAATCAGGAAACGTAAAAATAATTCTTCACCCACAAGTCAGGATGTATATAGTGACCTCACAGACCACCGCAGTCTACAACACTGCCTCTGTCTAAACGTATTTTATTACGACCAACTCCACCGTCGCCTTGGTTTTATTGTGTTGAATTTTTGACTCCGCCCTCTGGTGCCATCTTTTGGCTGTATCTATGACATCATAAAGGACGCATTAGTACAAGGACAGTGATGTTTACGTTTGAAAAAGACGGATCTATATTTTTGTACGTGAAGGTAGAACACGAGCCTGAAGTCTGTAAGGAGTCCAAACCTTCAGTGAGCCTCATAGTTCTTCAGTCAGAGTCTCTAATGAGTCCCAGAGTCCAAGCTAAAGAGACGTACACTGTCCAGCATCACGTCCAGGTTTAAAAGTGTCCAAAGTCATGGTTGAGTCTCCACAGTACGTCACATGACTCAGATGGGTCAGTGGTTAAAGTCTGCTCAGTCTCAGTTTGATCCTTTACTTGTGGTTTTGACATTCTCACCGGCAGCGGAGGGAAGACGGAGTCTCCGGTGTCATCCAGCTGGTAGTACGTGATGGCTGTATCCAGATCAGTCGGTTCCTCCACCGTGTCCGCAGAGAAACCAAACTGACACTCCTTATTCAGAGCGGCCGCCAGCTGACGGCGACTGCGACTGAACAGAAACGGGAAACACAGAAAACACCTGATGATGACTTTCTTTTTTTTTTTTTTTTTTTAAAGATTGCTTTAAGATTGCTTTTGCCTTTAATGTACAGGACAAAGTGAAACAGGGTGAGAGAGAGAGAGAGAGAGAGAGCGAGCGCGAGAGAGAGAGAGAGAGAGAGAGAGAGTGGGGAATGACATGCAGCAAATGGTCGCAGGCCAGAGTCGAGCCTGCAAGTGCTGCAGTGCGGTTGCCTGAAGTTCATCATTATTTTAGTTTCTACAGATCAACAGATGAGGATGTTTCTGTGTTCCAACACAAATTAGTTATTCATGTGAAATTAATTTCATTCACTAACTCTTTTTATTAATTTAGTCACTCTGCTGACGGATGGTAACAAATAACTGACGACCAGAGTCGACTCAGCCAGTTCATACATGGACCGACTGAGTTATAGTTACCGTGACCTGAAGGCGTAGTTCTCGTAGTCGTGGTAATATCGTCTACCAGGGTGGTAATAGGTCAACTGTGGACCAATCAGGTGTCGGTTCAGGAAACGGCTGGAGCTTCTGACCAGAATCCACAAAACAGGTACACACACACACACACACACACACACACACACACACACACACACAACACACACACACACAGGAGCTCATCAGCGTGAATGACAGCAGCTCAGTGAACTGAGACACGCTACCAAGTTAAATCTTTATCATCAGGAAAACGTCGACCAAAAAAACGTTTGAGTACAATATTCCTGGAGTCACACCTGGAGGCTCCGTACGAGGAGGTCTGGGGATGGTGATGGTGCGGGGGTATGTAGGGGTCATAGGTCATGGCTCCTGGTGACGGGGGGGTGGTGGACGGGGATGGCCTGCTGGCTGGAAGCGGGGAGGCAGAGCGGAGGGGGCGGGGCCTCCGTACGTCGATGGTGGTGACATTAACAGCTCCCCCCCCTTCACTCCGCTGCTGCCACGAGACTTCCTGAAGTACCGATGACGGTGATGTCGCTGACCACGAGAGTCGGAGTCTGAGAGAGACGGAAACAAATGTCAGGAGGACGTCACATCAGTCAGGGGAAAGTCAAATCAGTCAGGAGGACGTCACATCAGTCAGGGGAAAGTCAAATCAGTCAGGAGGACGTCACATCAGTCAGGAGGGCGTCACATCAGTCAGGAGGGCGTCACATCAAGCAGGAGAACGTCACATCAGTCAGGAGGACGTCACATCAGTCAGGAGGACGTCACATCAGTCAGGAGAAAGTCACATCAGTCAGGAGGACGTCACATCAGTCAGGAGGACATCACATCAGTCAGGAGGGCGTCACATCAGTCAGGAGGACGTCACATCAGTCAGGAGGACGTCACATCAGTCAGGAGGACGTCACATCAGTCAGGAGAAAGTCACATCAGTCAGGAGGACGTCACATCAGTCAGGAGGACATCACATCAGTCAGGAGGGCGTCACATCAGTCAGGAGGACGTCACATCAGTCAGGAGGACGTCACATCAGTCAGAAGGACGTCACATCAGTCAGGAGGACGTCACATCAGTCAGGAGGACGTCACATCAGTCAGAAGGACGTCACATCAGTCAGGAGGACGTCACATCAAGCAGGAGAATGTCACATCAGTCAGGAGAAAGTCACATCAGTCATGAGGACGTCACATCAGTCAGGAGAAAGTCACATCAGTCATGAGGACGTCACATCAGTCAGGAGAAAGTCACATCAGTCAGGAGGACGTCACATCAGTCAGGAGAAAGTCACATCAGTAGAAAGTGACTGGATCGTACCCATGTCTCCTTTTCTTGTGGGAGCAGCAACGTTCCAGGCAGGAACTGGATTGACTGGTTTCAGATCAGTCAGAGGAACCAGGTGTCTGAGACAGAGAGGACATGTTAGAGACAGACTGTAGAAGCTGCTCCTCAGTGGTCCTGCAGGCTGTGTGAGGGTTGGTTGTGTGTGTTTACTTCTCTCCCAGTTCCTCGATGAAGACGGTGACAGCTGATGAGTGTTCCTACTTCCTGGATGAAGGCGTTGTAGTACTTCCCCTTTGGCTCCAGACGCACCTGAAAGAAACACAGAGGTAACGATGTGAGACGGGTATCAGAAAGGAGACCAAACAAATGGAAACATACTGTCCGTGTGTTCCAGTCTACCATACGGTTCTGTACACCAAAATACCAGGATGCTCTACACCGCCAGGAGGCGTAGTCACAGACATCCTGAGAATCGTCACACAGCTCTGAACTGTCAGTCAGCAGTCTGAGCTGAGGATGATGCAGGAAAGTTCTCAGAGCTATGCCGGGACAGAAACTGTGACCTCAGTGAGGAGGTGTGGTCGACCCTGTTGTTAGGTGTGATGTGACTGGTTGTTAGAGACACGCCCCTCTGTGAGCCTGTAAGGTGTGAGGACACCCAGTGGACATGAGATAAACTGCAGACTGTGTCAGTGTGATCACTGCTGATGAAGGTTGAGACAGACTCAACTCATCACTGGCCTCATTGTGTGGGGTCATAAATGTGTGTGTATCCCTGATGACATCATCCACACATATCATCACTGCAACATCTGATCTGTAGCATTTCATTCCCTCTGTCATCTAGTGTTTGGAAAATATTTCTGACCTCTTTGTGTTGAACTTCTATCTTCACCAGGACCTCGTCTTAACTTTGAATCTAAACTTTACCTTAAAGTCTAAGAAAACTTCACAATTATAAGAATTTTCTTAAAAATGTATCATCAGGAAAAACTCTCTCTTTAAGTCAGGATGACTTGCTGACTGTTCTGACCCACAATCCTTTGCTCAGCCAACGATACTTCACATCAACTGAGCGGCAAACACATGACAGCTGTCAACCCGCTGTCTATCAGCTGTCATGTTCATAATCAGCAGCTGATTTATAATCTGAACCTGTTTCTTCCTCTGTGAAGAATTCAGCTCCTCAATACTGAAGGAATTCTGACCAGAAGAGGTTTCAGCTGGATGTAATCTGTAATTTGTAATCCTCAGTCTGACACACTGGAGCTTTAAAGTGTGGATGGAGTCTCTTCAGTGACGCTGTCCACACACACAGACAGGAAATATAAATATTAACATACATGTTTCTGTTCACCTCCAGATGGATGGACGCAGCTCTGATACTGTGTCCTGCAGTGTTTTCTTACCTGACACTTGTCTCCCAGGAAATACTGCCGTCCTGCGAACACCATGTAGTCTGTCTTCTGCATCTCTGTCAGTCACACACAGTAACCTGATTACCCAATTATTCTGATTGATACAATAATCTGATTACCTTGGTATTCTGATTGATACAGTAATCTGATTACCTCAGTAATCTGATTACTAGTCACTAACAGTCACAGTTTCCGGAGTTCACGGCTGTTTTTGAAACACCTTCATGTACTGACTGAGGCCTCTAGTTTCCTGGCGCGGTGCAGGGTGGCGAACCCTGCGCAGAGCTAGTTTCGAGCAGTGCAACTCGAGGCGAGCTCAGTTTTGTAGTTTGGGAGATCGAGGTGTGCTGAGATGGGTGTGGCGGCGCAGCAGGGGGAGGTGTCGACAGATCCGCTTGGTGCAGTGACAGTTTTGTGCCAAAAGGCTTCGCCGAAGGTGCACTAAAAGCTCACCAGCTGAAACCAGGTCTACTGTCAGCGCAGGCGGAGCGCAGCCGTGTAAGGCGAAGTTTGGCTGACCGCGGACAGTGTGCACACGTCACCAAAACCTCACAGGCAGGTTTCCAGAATGTCAGGCACATTAACGATGCAAAATACCCACAAACACCACTATTCAATGCAACTATCTGCAATCAGCACATAAATGTTTCTCTATATCGACTGTCCGTCACATGATGTCAGATCAAAGGGGATTGGCATGTTTGGCATGCATAATGGAAACCCAGCCTGATTTGATTAACACAGCTGCAAACTAATGAGTTCACATCCCTCTCAGCCAACCACAAGCAGCCACAGCATCAGATAGGGAGCATATATTCAACACCTGTCATTTAGAAAAGTCAAGAGACTGTGAGAGAGAAAGAGAGAGTGCATGCACGAGAAACGCAACATTTATTTACAATTGTGGTGACCTCCTCCCAGGCTGCCTTTGCATCATCAGCCCGTGGAGGTCTGCTCGCAGTTCTGTAATTCGGACACTGCGAGCTTGGACCTCCCGGACCAAAACATCAGTTTCCTCCTGGGAGGAGTTTGGCCGTCTGACGCTGCTGCTCTCTTCTGCCATGGCGAATTGAATAAACTCCATTACGCCTTCGAGCGGTGCATTTAAGGGCGAGGAGAGGGGCTCATTTGATTGGTGTGATGTGTGTAAAACCCACTCCACGCCTTTTCTCCTCCCTCTTTCCAACTTGTGCAGGTAGGAGGGACGGAGATGAGAAAGAGGAGTAGCTGTGCCAGGTGCACGGTGTGCCAAACTTGCAAATCCACCTGGCCACACCCAGTTGGCAAAGCACAGGTGCGCTGCACCCCACCTCACCCGGTCTGCAAAACTAGAGGCCGGATTCTCTAAGTGGTGACCTCACAGTGACGAGGCAATCCGTCAACCAATCACTGACCACGTGACTAAATGTTGGCTCATGATAAAAACATGTTGATAGGTTGTTTTATTTGAAAGTGACGTATGTGTGTGTGTTACCTTTACAGGTGTCCTGCCACACGTCAAACTCCAGGTTTCTGTACACGTCTCCGTCCAGAGACTTCATCACCTTAAAAGGAAGAGACAGTCTGGGGGGGGAGGAGCTTCTGCAGGAGGCTGACCAATATAAAAACAACAGGTCAGGATCAGAGAGAAACATACAAAGTTACATTTTTAATACCGTCTCAATTTGTTACAGACTGAAATTAAAGTTGTGCACGTGTTCCAAGCGTGTGCACGTGACATGTTGGCTGTTTAAAGTGATGAATATTCACTTGTTGCATGTTGCGTGTGTTGACACATGACAGCACACATGACAACACACATGACAGTGGTGTGTCTGACACATGACAGCACATGACAGCGTGTGTCTGACACATGACAGCACACGTGACAGCGGTGTGTCTGACACATGACAGCACACGTGACAGCGGTGTGTCTGACACATGACAGCACACATGACAGCGGTGCGTCTGACACATGACAGCACACATGACAACACACATGACAGTGGTGTGTCTGACACATGACAGCACACATGACAGCGGTGTGTCTGACACATGACAGCACACGTGACAGCGGTGTGTCTGACACATGACAGCACACGTGACAGCGGTGTGTCTGACACATGACAGCACACATGACAGCGGTGTGTCTGACACATGACAGCACACATGACAGCGGTGTGTCTGACACATGACAGCACACATGACAGCGGTGTGTCTGACACACATGACAGCACACATGACAGCGGTGTGTCTGACACATGACAGCACACATGACAGCGGTGTGTCTGACACATGACAGCAACACTGACAGCGGTGTGTCTGACACATGACAGCACACATGACAACACACATGACAGTGGGTGTGTCTGACACGACAGCACACATGACAGCGGTGTGTGACACATGACAGCACACGTGACAGCGGTGTGTCTGACACTGACAGCACACATGACAGCGGTATGTCTGACACATTTACTGCCCCCCACCACCACCACCACCTTGACGTCGTCGACCACAGCTCGTTTCTCCTCAGCAGCTCCACCCGGCTCCGACTCCCCTGTAGGACAAAACAACACACCTGAGTACGACATGACATTATGGTGCAGCATTGGTGGTTCATGTGACACATCTGTGATAACATGTTCAGCATGATGTCATTTTATTACATCACATCATCATCATCAGCTTCAACAAACTCGCACCAACTCTGACACTAGGGCTTAGTAGTCCTGGTCGACTATTCGGTTATTTGGTCGCTATGCTCTCGGTCTGAACAAATTCTCATTGGTCGAATAATCGCTGTGTTACTTCCATCAACAACAGCTTTCCGGATTAATCCATTATTTCCTGTGGTGGGTGAACAGGTGAAGTTACCTGTGAAAACATCCCCTTTGTTTACACAACGTTGAACTCGCCCACCCTCACGCTCAGCGTCACAGTGACGCAGACCTGCTGTCTGTCTCTGTAAGCTGAAACATTTCCCTCAGTGGAAACAAAGCTTTGATTTACTTTAACTTCACAGATAATAAATTGTGAAGACAGTAAAGCCTCCACTAAATAGCATTTAAGTCTTGTGTGTGATTTATCCTGGCTTCATATGAGCAGAGGAAATCTCCGCTCATCGCTAGGCTAATTTATACAATGTAAAATGTCATAGGCTGGCGCTAACAACATTAGCATGTTGAATTTGTGGGGAAATGTGTCCAGATAAAGACAAGTGTTTGTCTGTGAATGCTGCCAGTTTAGTGAAGCTGATTTGTGTTTGAGACGGTCTCTATTAAGCCATGTTTAATGTGTGTTTAATGTGTGTTGATCTAAACTTACAGCTCTTAACACAGTCCTCCACCACCGACCAGTTTTTGAAGGTGTAACTGCAGAGTAACACAGACACACCACTGCAGAAGTAAAAATAACGTGCAGATTTTTTTCCCATGACTAATTGATTAGTTGAAAATTATGTGCGACTTTAGTCGACCAAGATTTTCTTTGGTTGACTGCAGCCCCAACTGAAACGTCTTAAACCTGTTAGACGTGGTAATAACTGTTGGCTAACGTTAGCTGTGTGATGCTAACAACTCTCACTTTGTGACTCCGCCCCTGCAGCAGCCGTCTGATGATCAACAGAGAGAATCAACACGCTGCATGCAGCTCTATGATCGATCACAGCTGACCCATTTAAACAGTTACATCTGTGGTGAAGTTGACTGTGACTGTTACAATCACAACATCCTGAACATGTGTGTGTGTGTGTGTGTGTGTGTGTGTGTACCTGTGACATGGGTCCTCAGGTGTGTCGTAGCCAAGGTCAACATCGCTACACACTGAGAGGCTGTTTCTATAGCGACGACCTCCGACCCTGAAGGCTTCCATGGCCTGACAAAGCTCCGCCTCCTCAAACCCAAACACATGAGTGTAGAGCAGCTCATAGAAAAGAGCTACAGACACATACACACATTACACACAGATACACACACTCATCTGAGTCTTTACTGTACTGTTCCTTTACAGCCATCATCCACCAATCACTGATCAGTACTCACACTGACAGAGGGCAGCAGAGGCCGGGTAACTCCTCGGGTAAACAATGTCATAGTGACCATTGATAGAGCAACACAGCGTCACCTAGGCAACACAAACGACTTTGTCAGTACTGATTGACTTTGTCATGTGACCTGTAGGTCACTTGTGTGTCACCTGTGTGTCTCCTGTATGTCACCTGTATGTCACCTGTATGTCACCTGTGTGTCACCTGTATGTCACCTGTATGTCTCCTGTATGTCACCTGTATGTCACCTGCGTGTCACCTGTGTGTCACCTGTATGTCTCCTGTATGTCACCTGTGTGTCACCTGTGTGTCACCTGTGTGTCTCCTGTATGTCACCTGTATGTCACCTGCGTGTCACCTGTGTGTCTCCTGTATGTCACCTGTATGTCACCTGCGTGTCACCTGTGTGTCTCCTGTATGTCACCTGTATGTCACCTGCGTGTCACCTGTATGTCACCTGTGTGTCACCTGTGTGTCTCCTGTATGTCACCTGTATGTCACCTGCGTGTCACCTGTGTCACCTGTGTGTCTCCTGTATGTCACCTGCGTGTCACCTGCGTGTCACCTGTGTGTCACCTGTATGTCTCCTGTGTGTCTCCTGTATGTCACCTGCGTGTCACCTGCGTGTCTCCTGTATGTCACCTGTGTGTCTCCTGTATGTCACCTGTATGTCTCCTGTAGGTTGTGTGTGTGTGTGTCTCCTGTATGTCACCTGTATGTCACCTGTATGTCTCCTGTGTGTCACCTGCGTGTCACCTGTGTGTCACCTGTATGTCTCCTGTATGTCACCTGCGTGTCACCTGTGTGTCTCCTGTATGTCTCCTGTATGTCACCTGTGTGTCTCCTGTGTCTCCTGTATGTCACCTGTATGTCTCCTGTATGTCACCTGTGCTCCTGTATGTCACCTGCGTCACCTGTGTGTCTCCTGTGTGTCTCCTGTGTGTCACCTGCGTGTCACCTGTGTGTCTCCTGTAGTCTCCTGTATGTCACCTGCGTGTCACCTGTGTGTCTCCTGTGTGTCACCTGTGTGTCTCCTGTATGTCACTGCGTGTCACCTGTGTCACCTGTCTCCTGTGTGTCTCCTGTATGTCACCTGCGTGTCACCTGCATGTCACCTGTATGTCTCCTGTATGTCACCTGTGTGTCACCTGTGTGTCTCCTGTCACCTGCGTGTCACCTGGTCACCTGTATGTCTCCTGTATGTCACCTGTGTGTCACCTGTGTGTCTCCTGTATGTCACCTGTATGTCACCTGCGTGTCACCTGTATGTCTCCTGTATGTCACCTGCGTGTCACCTGTGTGTCTCACCTGTGTGTCTCCTGTGTGTCTCCTGTATGTCACCTGCGTGTCACCTGCGTGTCACCTGTATGTCTCCTGTATGTCACCTGTGTGTCTCCTGTATGTCACCTGTATGTCACCTGTATGTCACCTGCGTGTCACCTGCGTGTCACCTGTATGTCTCCTGTATGTCACCTGCGTGTCACCTGTGTGTCTCCTGTATGTCACCTGTGTCTCCTGTATGTCACTGTATGTCACCTGCGTGTCACCTGTGTCACCTGTATGTCACCTGCGTGTCACCTGTGTGTCACCTGTGTCACCTGTGTGTCTCCTGTATGTCACCTGTGTGTCTCCTGTATGTTTCCTGTATGTCACCTGTGTGTCTCCTGTATGTCTCCTGTATGTCACCTGTGTGTACTTTAATAGTTATACCTCCACATTAAACAACATGAATTTCTTCACCTTGTCGACAAAGTCGTCCTCTGAGATCACCGTGGCTGGTTTCCCTGGGTAACGATAGATCAGGAAACAACGCCTAAAATAAACAAACAAATAAATAAATGTCTTTCTTTCAGATATTGACAAAAATCTCAGTGGTGTGTGTGTGTGTGTGTGTGTGTTTTGAACAAGAAGCTATAGTCAACAGCTGGTTGTGACTGTGTCACACTGATCTTCAGGTGGCAGCAGGTGAACCTGTCTCACTGTACAGCTGAGACAGAGCCTTGATCTCCACCTGGCCCACCGTCTCCTAGAAACACAACCACTGTTACACACTGACACACACACAGTCACACACTGTCACACACAGTCACAGGCTGCTACACACACACACACACACACAGAGTCACACACACACTGTATTGAGGGCTGGTCGTCACCTTGGGGTCCTCCAGACGTTCCAGATATTTCTCAAACGAACCTTCACAAACTGAAAGAGAAGAGAGACGAGCTGAGACCACCTGAACCTGAGGACACGTCAGTCTCCTCTCACCTGGACTGATCACCATGGTAACTGATGCAGCAGAGCTCACCTGGTCAGGACCAGTCTATGATCAGTGACACATTATAATCCCTGTGAACAAAGCGGCGCCACCACAGTAACACGCAAAGTTTATCTGTGTTTATTACAGCGGATAATTCATCAAAATGAGCGGATGGTCAGATCCTGTGACAGACGCCGTGACGGAGACACTGTGACAGACGCTGTGACAGACGCTGTGACAGACGCCGTGACGGAGACACTGTGACAGACGCTGTGACAGACGCTGTGACAGACAATGTGACAGACAATGTGACAGAGTGACGGACAATGTGACGGACGTCGTGACAGATGCTGTGACAGACGATGTTGACAGACGATGTGACAGACGCTGTGACAGACGCTGTGACAGACGCTGTGACAGACGATGTGACAGACGATGTGACGGACGATGTGACGGACGATGTGACGGACGACGTGACGGACGTCGTGACGGACGTCGTGACGGACGCTGTGACAGACAATGTGACGGAGACACGTGACAGATGCTGTGACAGACGATGTGACGGACGCTGTGACAGACGCTGTGACAGACGCTGTGACAGACGATGTGACAGACGATGTGACGGACGATGTGACGGACGACGTGACGGACGTCGTGACGGACGTCGTGACGGACGCTGTGACAGACAATGTGACGGAGACACTGTGACAGATGCTGTGACAGACGATGTGACGGACGTCGTGACAGACGCTGTGACAGACGCTGTGACAGACGCTGTGACGGACAATGTGACGGACGTCGTGACAGATGCTGTGACAGACGATGTTGACAGACGATGTGACAGACGCTGTGACAGACGATGTGACGGACGATGTGACGGACGATGTGACAGACGACGTGACGACGTCGTGACGGACGGACGTCGTGACGGACGCTGTGACAGACAATGTGACGGAGACACTGTGACAGATGCTGTGACAGACGATGTGACGGACGTCGTGACAGACGCTGTGACAGACGATGTGACAGACGTCGTGACAGATGCTGTGACGGACGATGTGACGGACGTCGTGACGGACGCTGTGACAGACAATGTGACGGACGCCGTGACAGACGATGTGACGCATGTCGTGACGGACGATGTGACGGAAGTCGTGACGGACGTCGTGACAGACGTTGTGACAGATGATGTGACGGACGCCGTGACAGACGCTGTGACAGACGATGTGACGGATGTCGTGATGGACGATGTGACGGAAGTCGTGACGGACGTCGTGACAGACGTTGTGACAGATGATGTGACGGACGTTGTGACAGACACTGTGACGGACGCTGTGACGGATGTTGTGACAGACGCTGTGAAGGATGATGTGACGGACGTCGTGACAGACGCTGTGACAGACGATGTACGGACGTCTGACAGACACTGTGACAGACAATGTGACGGACGTCGTGACAGACGCTGTGGCGGACAATGTGACGGACGTCGTGACAGACGTTGTGACAGACGCTGTGTTGGACACTGTAACAGACGCTGTGACAGACGTGTAACAGACACTGTGACAGATGTCGTGACAGACGCTGTGACAGACGTCGTGACAGACGCTGTGACAGCGTCTGTCAGATGTGACACGGATCGATCATTTTAAGATTCTGTTGAACGCTGACAGAGGCAGGTGATGATCACCGTCATGGCTCCTGTCACCTCATTTCCCCTTGCCATGTCGCCTCGCCGTCTGTGGCACAGATACAATCACAGAGCGGTTGACACAGTAATAGTGACAGGACGGACCATGGATGTGACGGGTGTGACGTTTGATGACGTGTTGTGTGGGTGACCCACTGCAGGGAGTTTTGAAAATATGTCTTAGCAGTTAGCAGCTAACTCAAAGAAGAAGAACAGCAGCAGCTGTTAGCAGTTAGCAGCTAACTCAGAACCAGGAGCTCCTAACAGAGTTTCTCACATTCTGTTCGGACTTTTTGAGGACCCGTAGTGATTTTTTTTCTTGCCTACTTACCTGAAGTTCTTCAGAAAAATCAGATTGAACCTTTTTTAACAGAATTTCAGCGAGCTGGCAAATGAGGAGGGAGAGACGGAGCACAGAGACAATTTGCGATGCTGTGATACATCAGTGCAGATTGGACAGACTCAGACTGCACAGATGCAGATCAGTGACTCACCGGTTCAAAGTTGCATCTTGGCTCTCATGAAGTTGGCGCAGTCCTGACGGATCCTCTGATGGTAGTTCTGAGAGTATACAACTACACACACACACACACACACCACACACACACTGAGAGTTGTTCAGATTATTACATCACATCCTGTTTCTTGTCAGTCCTCCATCTGTAGTCTGAAAGGTGAGTCTGACAGCTGTGTACAACCAGCTGTGTACAACAGGTGAGTCCCTTCAAGGACCCAATTTTTGTCTCACTTGCTTTGTGTTTTTCAAGCCAATCAATTCAAACACGAAGAGACGGAACGCAACGAGAAAATAAAGGAACATACATGATGGTGAACAAACGCCACATGGCAGAGCAACGTGACATGCACAGAAAGTCACAACTCACAACTCACTGATTCCATAACTTTCCAGATCTGCTCAACCACCACGATCATTTTAATGTTTTATCAGGCAATAACTCCTCCAGACACGGCTCTAGTGTCATTTTTTGGGACAATCAGGGCAGGGTTCGGCATTTTGGGACTGTCCCGACTTTGGGACGTCTGGTCACCCTAACCCTGACCTGCACCCTGACCTGCACCTGACCCCAACCCATGTCCACTCTGCGTTCACACAGAGGCTCCGCCCCATTAAGCTCCGCCTCTAACCAACAAGTGAGTCTGATGGTGAGATGGAGATCACGATTCAGTGGGTCTGGTCTGGTTTTTAAATGTTGCATGTCTCCAGATGGGGCTGTGTCCATGGCAACAGAGGTCAGACCGCACCAAACGGATTAACTGACAGGAATCTGACTGCAACACACACACACACACACACACACACACACACACACACACACACCTGGTAGCACGTGTCAGTCAGCACAACATGTCTGACCCCTAACCTCTGACCCCGGTCGGCCCGCCTGCTCACCTGCTCTGACACTGCTCGGAACAGACTGGACGCGTCGCGCGCCACCATCTTCCGGTAGAGGCCGAGGTGCAGAAACTCGTCCATGTTGACGAAGTACTTCTTGAGGCCTTGTGCATCCCGCCGCCGTGTCTCTGCTCACACTCACGGTAAACTCGGTCAGTACGGTCCGGTGCTCACGAGCCGCTGACGTCACACCCACAGGGACATTAATCAGGTCTGATCAGCGCGCGACGCCACCGCTGCTGAGGCGTTCACGGACCCACGGACGGGAGGAAATATCAGCACGTTCCTCAATCACAACACACACGCACACGCACACGCACAGAGTGAGGACACACGGTCACAGAAGCCCTGAGGTACATTCAGGTTCTCTGGACACTGTGAACAGACGTGTTGTGATGTCAGAACAGGAGAGACATGACATCAGAGCATCCGTGGAACTTCATCTGACATCAGCATCTAACTGCTCTGATGTAGGACGGACTGAAAGACGCCTTGGGGACTGACTGAGACATGAATACACCATGAGGACACAGAATGAGGAAGACCTCATGGACGATCACTTTAAGACATTATACAGTGGTACTGATGTCAAAGGTTAAGATCAGTTTAGGTGTCCATTAGATCCACATTTTTCCATATACACTCAGTGGCCACTTTATTAGGGACACCTTGCTGGTACAGGGTTGAAGCCCCTTTTTTAATTCTTGGTGTCACAGACTCAACAAGGTGCTGAAACATTCCTCAGAGATGTTGGTCCATATTGACATGATGACATCACACAGTTGATCCATGATGAGAATCTGCCGTTCCAGCACATCCAAAGCTGCTCTATTGGACTGAGATCTGGTGACTGTGGAGGCCATTGGAGTACAGTGAACTCACTGTCATGTTTGAGATGATGTGAGCTTTGTGACATGGTGCGTTATCCTGCTGGAAGTAGCCATCAGAAGATGGTACACTGTGGTCATAAAGGGCTGGACACGCTCAGCAACAATACTCAGGTAGGCTGTGGTGTTTAAACCAGGCTCAGCTGGTACTAAGAAAATCTCCCCACACCATTACACCACCAGCAGCAGCCTGAAGCCTTGACACAAGGCAGGATGGATCCAGGCTTCCATCTGAATGTGGTGTTTCCAATCTTCTATTGTCCAGTTTGAACTGTAGCCTCAGTTTGCTGTTGTTAGCTGACAGCAGTGGCACCTGGTGTGGTCTTCTGCTGCTGTAGCCCATCTGCTTCAAGGTTGGACAAGGTGTTTTTGCTTCAGAGATGCTCTTCTGCAGACCTTGGTTGGAACCAGTGCTTATTTGACTTCCTGTTGCCTTTCTATCATCTTGAACCAGTCTGGCCATTCTCCTCTGACCTCTGGCATCAACAAGGCATTTTGGCTCACTGGATATTTGCTCTTTTTGGGACCATCCTCTGTAAACCCTAGAGATGGTTGTGCTGAACATCCCAGTAAATACTCAGAGCAGCCCGTCTGGCACCACCAACCATGTTAACCACGTTCAGAGTCACTTCAGTCACCTTTCTTCATCATTCTGATGCTGCCTTTGAACTTCAGCAGCTCGTCTTCACCGTGTCGACATGTTAATGAGCTGCTGACACCTGATTGGCTGATTAGATATGTGTGTTAACAAGCAGTTGAACAGGTGTAGCTAATAAAGTGGTGAAACTTCTATCAGTAGCCCCAGGCTATCACAGTATTAGCCTCAGTCCCTGAAGTCAACAGGCCTGTATTTGAGACACTGAAGTGGAGACACAACTCACTGAAGTGGAGGTGCTACTCAGGACAGGAGAGGAGGAGCTCACCCTGTTTGAACAGAGAGTTGCTGCAATTGTGGGTGAATCTGCTCTCTGAGGGATGGTGGGAGCACATTTCGGCATTGCTCCTCTCTGAAGCTAGCTGGCAGCTTTAGCGCTGTTACTTTGTTCATGAAATATATGCTCAAAATGAAATACAGGCATTCATGAACACCTCCAATTCCACAGGTGTAAAATAAGTTGCCATGGTGACTCGAGGTATCGGGGCTCCTCTGATGATGGCTTTTTATTGTGGTTGTGCACGTGCTTAACACAAGGTGACCCTACTCAGAAGCAGGCTGATTGCTACTGCAGAGGAGGGGAGGAGGGAGAGAGCTGTCAGTACAGAAAACATAAACCAAGTAAATGACCACAGTCATAACACTATCATACCCAAGAACACAGCCCCTCCCCCGGGGGTGTGAGAATTTTCAACTGATTTTCACGCGGTTTGGTTTGTTACACACACATGTAGTTATGATACAGGATGCTTTCGTACATCAAAAATGCGGGATTTCATGTTTTAATGCTTTCTGCAGATAGAAACAGCATGTTATTTAGGTCACAACACAGTTCTGTGATTCACCTCAACCCCAGAGTGGGATATATATAACGATATATATATATATATATGTGTGTGTGTGTGTGTGTGTATATATATATATATATATATATGTGTGTGTGTGTGTGTGTGTATACATACATATACAATATAAAGCACAGTATAGCATATTATGTATAGCACACCTTTGTGCACATATTCACTTTTCCACCAGCTGTGCTGCAAATATCTCCTGCTGCTCATCCTTCTCTATCTTTTTTCAAATTATCTTGACCACAGTCCCATTTCATACTTAATACCAATACCAAAATTAATTTCAGTGTTTATAAATATTGAAAATGTTTTTTTACGACTTTTGAGGGATCACAGCAGTCAGTGTAATAAGAATAAGAAGACCTTTATTAATCCCCAAAGGAAATTTCAAAGAAGTCTGTAAGATCATCTATTTAACAAAGTATTATGAAGTCTGATGGCTGTGGGTATAAAAGACTGAGTGTGAGAAATAAACTTAACCAACAATCAAGCATTTTCTTTATTAAAATATATTAATAAATGTATTAATATGCTATACTATGTTTTGTATTGGTATATTGTGTTTATACAGTATATACAGTATACATATATATACATATATACATAGGTTTTAGAACACCCCAATTTTTCCAGTTTTTCATTGAAATTCAAGCCGTTCAAGTCCAATGAATAGCTTGAAATGGTACAAAGGTAAGTAGTGAACTGCTAGAGGTTAAAAAAAGGGTAAGGTTACCCAAAACTGAAAAATAATAGACATTTCAGAATTATACAAAAAGGCCTTTTTCAGGGAACAAGAAATGGGTGAACAACTTAAAGCCGTCCTGCAGCAATGGAGGTTGATCAAGCCTTGAAAGTTGGTGCTACCAATTCCTACAGGTGTTCCAACTTTTCTTGATTACTTACAACCCCCTCTGTCTGCATAAAAGCAGTGTTGGAACACACTGTGGTACCTTACCCTTGTGAGCATCATTTGAACAGTGTTGTACTGCAGAAAGTAGTGTGTTACCATAAAAATGGCAAGAAAAAGACCATTAACAATGGAAGAGAGACAGACCATCATAACACTTAAAAATGTAGGGCTTTCCTACAGAGAAATTGCGAAGAAAGTCAAGGTGTCAGTGAGTACAGTTTCCTTCACCATCAAAAGGCAGTCAGAAACTGGGAGAAAGTCTGACAGGAAGAGGTCTGGCAGATCCAAAGCCACAACAGAATCAGAAGACAAGTTTCTGAGAGTCAACAGCTTGCTTGCGGATACGGCTCACCGGACAAAGCACAGCTTAATAGTGGTCGTAGTAAGCAAGTCTCAGTTTCAACTGTGAAGAGAAGACTTCGAGTTGCAGGTTCAGCTGCCTCTTTATGACAACTGGATCTGGATCTAGATGATCTCTGGGATAGGGTACGGTCATATCTAAGCTCTTTACCAGAATGAAGAAAAACAAACAAAACTGAAATGGAAATATATATGAACTGAATTGATGTCTCCCCTACTTGTTATTGTCTCTTTTGTTATTTTGTCTGTTATTGTCTTGTTTTATTGGTTTATTTTATATACACCGTATGTTGTTATTGTTGTTGTATAGTGATGTTTTGTTTTGTTTTTTGTGCTTGTTTTGTCTTTTTTAATTATTGTTTACTTGTTTGAGAAAAGGAAAAAATATTAATAAAAACAAAACAAAACAAAAAAAAAACTTTGAAGAGAAGACTTCGAGATGCAGGTTTGAACGGTCGAGTTGCAGCAAGAAAGCCATTGCTAAGACATCAGAATAAGAAGAAGAGGCTTGCCTGGGCCATGAAACACCACCAATTTACTACTGAAGACTGGAAGAAGGTGTTATGGACTGATGAATCAAAGTCTGAAATCTTCGGTTCAGCACACAGGATTTTTGTACGCTGTTGAGTAGGCGAAAGGATGGTCCTCAGTGTGTGACATCAACTGTCAAACATGGAGGAGGAAGCGTGATGGTCTGGGCCTGTTTTTCTGGATCCAGGGTCGGTGACTTGTACAGAGTGAGAGGCTCCCTGAACCAAAACGGCTAGCACAGCATTCTGCAGCGCCGTGCAGTACCCTCTGCTATGTGCCTGGTTGGTCAGGAGTTCATCCTACAGCACGTGTATATATATCCCACTCTGGGGTTGAGGTGAATCACAGAACTGTGTTGTGACCTAAATAACATGCAGTTGCTATCTGCAGAAAGCATTAAAGCATGAAATCCCGCATTTTTGATGTACGAAAGCATCCTGTATCATAACTACATGTGTGTAACAAACCAAACCGCGTGAAAATCAGTTGAAAATTCAGTGAGTTATTCTGTTGTACTTGTGCAAACAGCTCCTTCCTCAGTAGCAGTGAATCCACTGTGGGGGCGAAGCGAGACCCATCCAAGATGGCGGCCGGCTGGGACGCAGTGTGGACAGCAGGGGGCGGCAGAGCAGAGCAGAGCAGAGCCCACACTGCAGAAGAAGAAGCGGTTCAGAGTGCGCATGCGCATCATAACAACCTGTCCCCTGTGTGAGGGTCACCATGGTCCGGGTCCCCGGTCCTGTCTCCGGTCCTGTCTCCGGTTCTGTGTGAGACTTTGTCCCGGGGATGTTGTCGCTGCTCCGCCGGAGGCTCTGGCCGCTCAGCGGGCCGCCGGGCCGTTTCTCTGCCGGCTCTGCTCGCTCCTTCAGCGGCTCTCCTCCTCCGGAGCTTCCCGCCGCCCGGGTCCGCAGCACCTTCCTGGACTTCTTCCGGCAGAGACACGGACACCAGCTGGTCCCGTCCTCCCCTGTCCGGCCCAGAGGAGACCGCAGCCTGCTGTTCGTCAACGCGGGGATGAACCAGGTCAGTTTAGTCCCGGTCCGACGGGTCCGGCCCGGTCTGTTCTGTGAGCGGACCATTTCAGAATAAGAGTCCTGTCCAATTTTACAGGTACTTTAGTTTATTCATTCATTTCAAACCAAACAAAATAATCTAACACACACGACATAACAAATCCACAAGACACCACTGATAACAGACGGTGTAACAAGCACAAACAAACAACAACAACACAGTTTGAACAGGAGATGGAAGAAGCAAAGCTTATCAAGTGTAACCCTCAGACAGCACAAATACACACTGTGAATCTCCTCTTCCCCACAATTCTCATCACTGAAGTCATTCTGCTCCTCCTCCTCCTCCTCCTTCTGCTCCTCCTCCTGCTCCTCCTCCTCATACATTTCAAACACATGAATTTTCAGTTTCAAATTTTTTTTTTCAAATACAAAACTTTTGACCCTAATGTAGCTCCATACATTAATGCCTCTCGTTTATTCATTCACACACGCACTATATATTTGTGAAACAGTTAGGCACCAAAATCAATGTATTTGATCTTCTCAGATGGCCAACATAAGAACTTTATTGATCCCACACAGGAGTAATTCACCTTACATCAGCTATAGAGAACAAGGTAGTGCCGAAAAACAGTATGCACAGATTTGATCACCGGCGTTTGGCACACAGTGCATGCCAGTTAGTTTTGTGTCTGACTTCATCCCGACTTGCTCTGACGTATTACAAAAGTGGACGGCGATAAAACGGCAAGAGCCGCAGTTTTTAGAGCCAGGTGCTCTGCACTGTCTGCACCGCCTGGCTCTCACCTGCTCTCGCCTGATCTGAACCAATCAGCTGTTAGATCTGGCTCTCACCTGATCTAACAGCTGATTGGTTCAGATGTCGACGCAACAAGATGACGTTTTAGATAAACTACTTATTTGTTTTGAATTTCAGAGATTTAAATTTGAATTGTCTGATCTGAAGGTTTATTCTGTGACAGAAACATGTTGTGTGACTGATGGTGAAGTTTAGTGTCACAGACTGAACACATTCATCATAAACTACACAGAGTCTGCTGTGTGTCAACACTGTGTAACATCAGACTGGTGGTCGGTGGGATGTGACGACTCTTAAAATAACAGATGTGAAGCCCTGACTGTATCTGACTGAGCCTTAATGAAAGCTGTTGTCTTGTATCAAATATGAAGCTTACAGTCACACAGTGTATTCAGTCTCTGTTGCCATGGCGACAGGTCAAACTGACATGATGCTGATTTACAGCAGAGTTCATGAACCATGAACATACACTACAGATCACCTGCAAAGCATTTTAATAAATTAATCTATCATAATTAAAACAACTGGAGACTGAGAACAAACTGATATATGGGTCTGATAATATTTTAATAAACTGACATCATATCAGACAGGATGTTAGTGTGTGTGTGACTTCCTGTATAGACTGAAGGCTGCTGGAAATTGTCAGGAAGGCAAGGCGCAGGCGAACCCTCTTCCTACGTGCTCAGAAACACAGGTGCTGATTGGCCGAAGAGCAGTCCTGTGTATCTGCGCTCGATTGCTCTTCATTCATCCTTAAACTACCCGGATGTCTGTCGCAGTAAATTCAAATTGAATTTTGAGGAATGAATTTGAAGATATGTAGAAATAAATTCAATTTCAAATTATACTATTCAGATTTAGTTTTTTAATGCAGTGATTCAAGTTTAGAAATTCAAATTCAAATAGAAATGATCCAAATTCAGTTTCTGGTGGCACATATTTCAGCTCATAAAACAAAGTCACGGAGAGAGATGTTACGGAAAAATTTTAAATCTTCACTGTATATATGATGTCATGCTGTGGGCTCTTGTCCTGGAGTCGGCGTGCTCACTGACTGTTCTGGTTTCAGTTTAAGCCCATCTTCCTGGGGACGGCCGACCCTTGCAGCGAGATGGCCTCGTACCGCCGAGTGGTCAACAGTCAGAAGTGTGTCCGAGCTGGCGGCAAACACAACGACCTGGAGGACGTGGGCCGAGACGTGTACCACCACACCTTCTTTGAGATGCTGGGGAACTGGTCATTTGGAGACTACTTCAAGGTGACGGACACACACACACACAGACAGACTTCCTGTCTGCAGGGGGGGAGAGAGGACACTCTGGACGACATCACACTCATGTTGTTGTTGTTGTTTACAGGAGGAGGCGTGCTGCATGGCGTGGAGCCTCCTCACAGAGCATTATGGGATACCTGCAGACAGACTGTATGTGTCATACTTTGCCGGAGATGCTGAGTCAGGGTTACCAGCTGATGAAGAGACTCGACAGATCTGGTTGGAGGTTGGGTAGGTGATTTGTTTCAGTCCCAGCTGATTCTGGCGTCTGATTGGTTCTCTGAGTGTGTTAACCCTGAGATGAGGGGAAACTCTGGGTTTTCAGTTCCAGACAGAGAGGTCAGTCAAACTCTGTGTCAATCACCATAGCAACTGACTCTGTGAACCTAACCTGCTCACTGGCAGGTTTTCTATAAGAAACCCTGAGTTCACCCTGTCTCTTCCCTACTGCTGAGCCTGAAGCAAGCTGGCAGACACACATGGGTTGTTTGTATGTAGGAAATCTGATCAATATCGAGACAGAAGACAGACACACAAGCTGAAACAGTATTTTTGGGGGGTTTAAATTACTAGTGGCCTACAGTACATAATGACATAGCCACTGAATGACAGGTTATTGAAGCTACTTTGTTTAATAAATCAAATATGAATCAAAATAAAGAAAGGTACAGTCATGGCCAAGTCAAATATGCCTTACCTGTTTGAATATATTTCATTTTAAGTTGCTTCCAAGTGTGTTTTCCCCCTGTGAGATGAAACCTACATGAAAATCAGATTATTTTCAAAACCACTTTTCACCTATAAGCTATGATTTTAATTAAGTGTGGTTAAATGTTAAATTAACAAACTAGTGCATTAAAATGTACGCGTTGACTCAGGCAGCAGTTTTCTCCCATGCTGCCTCTCTCTCCTTGGCAGCTTTAGCACTGTTACTGTGTCTATGAAATATATGCTCATATTCGCTGTAGGCATTCATGAGCACCTTCAATTCCACAGGTGTAAAATAAGTTGCCATGGTGACTCGAGGTATCGGGGCTCCATTGATGATGGCTTTTTATTGTGGTTGTGCACGTGCTTAACTCAAGGTGAACCTACTCAGAGTTGACTAAACTAATTCAAATCAGCTGTTCTGGAACCGGATACTCAGAGTTTCCCAGCTCAGGGTAAGTCAAGTCGAGTTCAGGATTAGACTCAGAATGTTGAACCTCCTACCTGGAATACTCCACTGCAGTTTACAGGTGTGACTCTGATCAACAACAAGTTCAGTCAGGTGGTCTCCTCTTCAGGGTTCCTCCTGCTCGCCTCCTGCCGTTCGGCCTGAAAGAGAACTTCTGGGAGATGGGGGACTCGGGCCCCTGCGGCCCCTGTACAGAGATCCACTATGACCACGTGGGAGGACGAGACGCCGCAGCCCTCGTCAACACTGACAGTCCTGAGGTGGTGGAGATCTGGAACCTGGTCTTCATGCAGTACAACAGGTTAAAACACACACCTGGAACAGTATCCACCGTGGAGCCGGTCTGCTGGTTGTAGTGGTCAGCTCCCAGTATGACGTGCTGTGTTTGTGTGTGTCAGGGAGCTGGACCACAGTCTGAGGCTGCTGCCCCAGTTCAGCGTTGATACTGGGATGGGACTGGAGCGACTGGTGAGCATCCTGCAGGGTAAAAGATCAAACTACGACACCGACCTGTTCACCCCGCTGCTCCACGCCATCCACCAGGTACACCTCGACACCAGGTACACCTCAACATCAGGTACACCTCGACAGCAGGTACACCTAGACACCAGGTACACCAGGCACACCTCGACACCAGGTACAGCAGGTACACCTGGACACCAGGTACACCTCAACACCAGGTACACCTCAACATCAGGTACACCTCGACACCAGGTACACCTCAACATCAGGTACACCTCGACAGCAGGTACACCTAGACACCAGGTACACCAGGCACACCTCGACACCAGGTACAGCAGGTACACCTGGACACCAGGTACACCTCAACACCAGGTACACCTCAACATCAGGTACACCTAGACACCAGGTACACCTCAACATCAGGTACACCTCGACAGCAGGTACACCTCAACACCAGGTACACCTCGACACCAGGTACACCTCAACATCAGGTACACCTAGACACCAGGTACACCTCGACACCAGGTACACCTCGACACCAGGTACACCAGGTACACCTGGACACCAGGTACAACTCAGCACCAGGTAGACAGGTACACCTGCACAGTGGACTGCAGGTTGTTACTGCTGATCAGGTATAGTGAGGTATGAATGACAGTTTCCTGTTGCCATGGTGATGTGTATGTCCTCAGAGGTCGAGGGTGGGGTCATACGGTGGCAGGACGGGCACGGCAGACGAGGGGAAGGTGGACATGGCGTACCGAGTGGTGGCCGACCACGTCCGTACTCTGTCAGTCTGCATCGCTGACGGAATCTATCCAGGCATGTCAGGAGCAGAGTGAGTCATCGACCAATCAGCTGTCGGAGCTCTGTTTACATGTTTATCTGTATGTTTGCTTATGTTTCATCTGTTATTCTGTTTGTTTGTTTATCTTGAATCAAGTTTTTTGGTTGTTTTTAATCTCTGTCTGTTTATACGTAAATGTTTATTTGTCTTTGCTTGTTTATGTCTGTCAATCAATCAATCAATCAATTGTATTTATAAAGCCCAATATCAGAAACCCTTTGGACCCTCACAGCTGATCAGGACCCCCCCCCCCCAACACCAGGTCATTTTTTATTCGTTGATGTCTGTTTATGTTTATCTGTGTATTTGTGTATTAGGCTGGTGTTGAGGAGAATTCTGCGGCGGGCGGTTCGGTTCTGTGCGGAGGTTCTTCAGGCTCCTCAGGGAGTGCTGGCCAGCCTGGTTCCTACTGTCACACACACACTGGTAAACTACGTTTCCCACAATTCCTCTGACCAAACAGCTTCACACCCACTGTCAGCTGCTCCAGGGACTGACTGATTTCATACTGTGTTGCAGGGTGACGTGTACCCGGAGCTCCACAGGGAGGCCGACAGGGTGAGTATCCTGCAGTGAATGAAGAAACCAGCCAGACCGGCGGCGGTCTGAGGAGCCAACCTCAGCAAGAGGTCGGCACCAAAAACATGTGCACATCAACGTTTCTCTGGAGGAGACGCTGACAGGAGGTTGTTCTTTCAGATCATGGACGTCATCAACGAGAACGAGGCTCACTTCCTGTCGTCTCTGCAGCAGGGCAGCCGGCTGATCCTCAGAACACTCAACAGAATGGACTACAAAGATGGAGTCTTCCCGGGTCAGTTCCTCCCATCAGCCACCAGGAGAGGCAGCAGGCAGTTGCTCTTTATTCATCCAGCTGGTTTCTGAAGGTCTTCCTTCGCACACTTGAGTCCATTTTTTTTTTCTTGTCTGAATTTGTGACACGTCTAAAAATGAACACAGCCTCAGGTTGTGTCACGTGAAATCACAGACTCCAAAACTCCGTCATATTAGTTTTCAGAAATGGTTCCATTTGCTGTGTTTTTTAGTCAGAGCCTTTTGAGACGTTTGACCGAAAATCAGAGAAGAAAAGATATGTTGCAAATACATGCAAGAACAAAGAAACGCATCGGACTCAGTGTGCGGAGGCCTTACGGCTGTTTGCACACTTTGACCTTTTCGGCCCTCTGAACAAACTCAGAGTGGTGACTCAGCATTTTTTGCACATATGTGAACACTCCAAGAGAACTCAGACCCGTCTGAAGAGAACCGAACTCAGACCCTCGGGATATGTTCATATATGTGCAAATAATGCTGAGTCACCGCTCTGAGCTGGTTCAGAGGGCTGAAAAGGACCAACAGCCTCAGTCCAACGGAACTTTGTTGTCACGAGTTCCACCATCAGCATCGGCTCATGGTTGTCGTCATGGAGATGATGTAGTGTTATCACAGTGATCATACGTAGTTCATTTTAGTGTGTTGCTGAAAATTCTCAGTGGTCCAGGTCACGGTGATCAAACGTGCTGTGTCACAGACAGCTGGACCTGCCTCAGCTCAGAGACAGACAGTCCTCAGCTCAGAGATAGACAGTCCTCAGCTCAGAGACAGACAGTCCTCAGCTCAGAGATAGACAGTCCTCAGCTCAGAGACAGACAGTCCTCAGCTCAGAGATAGACAGTCCTCAGCTCAGAGACAGACAGTCCTCAGCTCAGAGACAGACAATCCTCAGCTCAGAGACAGACAGTCCTCAGCTCAGAGACAGACAGTCCTCAGCTCAGAGATAGACGGTCCTCAGCTCAGAGATAGACAGTCCTCAGCTCAGAGACAATCCTCAGCTCAGAGACAGACGGTCCTCAGCTCAGAGAGAGACGGTCCTCAGCTCAGAGATAGACGGTCCTCAGCTCAGAGATAGACAGTCCTCAGCTCAGAGACAGACAATCCTCAGCTCAGAGATAGACGGTCCTCAGCTCAGAGACAATCCTCAGCTCAGAGATAGACAATCCTCAGCTCAGAGAGAGACGGTCCTCAGCTCAGAGACAATCCTCAGCTCAGAGACAGACAGTCCTCAGCTCAGAGAGAGACGGTCCTCAGCTCAGAGACAATCCTCAGCTCAGAGATAGACAATCCTCAGCTCAGAGACAATCCTCAGCTCAGAGATAGACAATCCTCAGCTCAGAGACAGACAATCCTCAGCTCAGAGATAGACAATCCTCAGCTCAGAGATAGACGGTCCTCAGCTCAGAGATAGACAGTCCTCAGCTCAGAGACAGACAATCCTCAGCTCAGAGATAGACGGTCCTCAGCTCAGAGATAGACAGTCCTCAGCTCAGAGACAATCCTCAGCTCAGAGATAGACGGTCCTCAGCTCAGAGAGAGACGGTCCTCAGCTCAGAGACAATCCTCAGCTCAGAGACAGACGGTCCTCAGCTCAGAGATAGACAGTCCTCAGCTCAGAGACAGACAATCCTCAGCTCAGAGATAGACGGTCCTCAGCTCAGAGATAGACGGTCCTCAGCTCAGAGACAGACAATCCTCAGCTCAGAGATAGACGGTCCTCAGCTCAGAGACAATCCTCAGCTCAGAGACAGACAGTCCTCAGCTCAGAGAGAGACGGTCCTCAGCTCAGAGAGAGACGGTCCTCAGCTCAGAGAGAGACGGTCCTCAGCTCAGAGATAGACAATCCTCAGCTCAGAGATAGACAATCCTCAGCTCAGAGACAGACAATCCTCAGCTCAGAGATAGACAGTCCTCAGCTCAGAGACAGACAATCCTCAGCTCAGAGATAGACGGTCCTCAGCTCAGAGATAGACAGTCCTCAGCTCAGAGATAGACAGTCCTCAGCTCAGAGATAGACGGTCCTCAGCTCAGAGAGAGACGGTCCTCAGCTCAGAGAGAGACGGTCCTCAGCTCAGAGACAATCCTCAGCTCAGAGATAGACAATCCTCAGCTCAGAGATAGACAATCCTCAGCTCAGAGACAATCCTCAGCTCAGAGACAGACAGTCCTCAGCTCAGAGACAATCCTCAGCTCAGAGACAGACAGTCCTCAGCTCAGAGACAATCCTCAGCTCAGAGACAGACAGTCCTCAGCTCAGAGACAATCCTCAGCTCAGAGACAGACAATCCTCAGCTCAGAGACAGACAATCCTCAGCTCAGAGACAGACAATCCTCAGCTCAGAGACAGACAGTCCTCAGCTCAGAGACAGACAATCCTCAGCTCAGAGACAGACAGTCCTCAGCTCAGAGACAATCCTCAGCTCAGAGACAGACAGTCCTCAGCTCAGCGACAGACAGTCCTCAGCTCAGCGACAGACAGTCCTCAGCTCAGAGACAATCCTCAGCTCAGAGACAGTCCTCAGCTCAGACAATCCTCAGCTCAGAGACAGACAGTCCTCAGCTCAGAGACAGACAATCCTCAGCTCAGAGACAGACAGTCCTCAGCTCAGAGACAGACAGTCCTCTGCTCAGAGACAGACAATCCTCAGCTCAGAGACAGACAGTCCTCAGCTCAGCGTCAGACAGTCCTCAGCTCAGCGACAGACAGTCCTCAGCTCAGCGACAGACAGTCCTCAGCTCAGAGACAGACAATCCTCAGCTCAGCGACAGACAGTCCTCAGCTCAGAGACAATCCTCAGCTCAGAGACAATCCTCAGCTCAGAGACAGACAGTCCTCAGCTCAGAGACAGACAGTCCTCAGCTCAGAGACAATCCTCAGCTCAGAGACAGACTATCCTCAGCTCAGAGACAGACAGTCCTCAGCTCAGAGACAGACAGTCCTCAGCTCAGAGACAGTCTCCAGCTGGAGGTTTTATGTTTTCAGATCATCTGTCTGTCTCATTCTCATGAACGTCATATCTCCAGAACACTGTGAGGGAATTTCCTCAAATTTGGCACAAACATCGCCTGTGACTGTGAAATAAACTGATTAGAATTTGGTGGTTGAAGGTCAAAGGTCAGTGTGACCTCACCAAACATATTTTAGTCCATAACTGAAGAATTAATTCACTAATTCTGACCAAACTTGACACAAATGTGTGACAGGATAAAATAATGAAGGTCAAAAGGTCAAAGGTCAGCTTGACTGTGACATCATCATGTTTTAACGTCATGTCTCGGGAACAGAAGGGGAGACATTTGGTCAGATACTGAATTGGTGACTCTAATCTTGAAACTGTGCTGATTGTATAGATCTTCTGTGTGTGAAGCCTCCATGTTTTCACTGACATGATGGAGACTGTCAGAGCGGCTGTCCCAACTTTTCACACTTGGCTGAGTGCGCTTGGTTACGCACACACTTTGGTAACGTTTTTCTATGCAGAACGCATTTGCCTTTAGTGTTTGAGCACGTATTAAGTGGCCAAGTATGCAGGGATATTTAAACAAAATTAGGACAGACTTGACAAAGTCCCTTACATTGCGCATTGGCTGTTATTCTCCCCGAACAAAAACATGATCCAGTTTAGAAAAGGGTGTAAAGAAATAATTTTTACGTAGGGATGAAAAAAGGTTTGGATAGTCAGCAGGAATCTGCAGCTGTTATTTATGTTGAGCTGATGTATGTATGTGTGTATATATATGAATATATTTTCATGTTGGTACATCAACAGTTCATGATATTTAGTCTACATGCATTTAAGAAAGTCACTTAATATGCTGGCATATATAACACTACATTGGATATCTAAAGGAAAGTTAAAGATTAGTGAATAAAAGGGTTAGGGTTAAATAAGTTAACTACTGTTTTATAATATTTGTCATGTTGGAAATAAAGACAAAAGAAGTGACGGAGCAAACTACTCACCTGTATCCATCAGCTGCAGTATTTTTAGCTCCTGTAAACAGGTAATCGTTTTCCGAATTGGAACATTTGTTCCGTGGTCCCTATTTCAGAAAAATTCTGTGGTTAGTAAATAATTCCAGGGCAAAGCTTGATGTGAATTTCTGCACCACAGACACATTAACAAAGCTTCCTAACATGTACCATCATGATGCTATGATATGAACGGGACTATGATATAAAGTTAAATTTATAAAACATTGAAATTTCTTCGGTAGCATCTCAGTCGAAATCTGGTGATGCATTGTGGGATTTATACTTAGCCAAATACCGCTCAGGTGCGGTTTTACTGTAAGTGTGGGTAAAGTACAAATCAAGCGCACTGCACTTTTGGTCGGCGTAGAAATGGGATACACTTGCTCACTTACATTAAGCACATGGACGCGCTCAGCTGTTCACTTGTCGTGTGTGTGTGTGTGTGTGTGTGTGTGTGTAGGAGTTCAGCGCCGGCATAAAAGAACTGATACCGTGATGCTTATCAATACTACGGTCTTTGATCATTTAGCCCTGGGGTAATGAGATACCATATTTCAGTACTCATTCTTAATCAAAACGCAAACGAAGTGAAGCTTGTAGAAAGAATTCAAGAATTCCAGGGAATGTGAAAAGTCCTGCCGCCCTACTAGGTACTTTTTCCAGGGAATGTTTGGGGTTGAGGGAAAGTTTTTTTACCCGGGTAATTTAGGTGGAAACGTGCCAAGGTTTTTCAAAATCCCGGGTAAATGATAAAAGTTCCTGCGGTGAAAAAGGGGCTTTTGATTTTTTGGGGACGGATTCCTCACAGCTCGCCTCAGTAATGACAACTAGAGTGCAGCCGTGTCACAGACAGGTGGATGTTTTAAAGGTTCTCCTCAGATGGGTTCTGTCCTGTTTAACTTTGACCTTCCTGTGTGTCCATCAGCATCAGTGGCCTTGTCTCTGCAGGGACCTGGGTTTCCCTCTGGACCTGGTGGACCTGATGCTGGAGGACAGAGGAGTCCAGGTGGACCATCAGGAGCTGGACCGACTCGTGGCAGAGAACCAGAAGGTGATGTCTGAATGTTAAATTCTGCTATGAGGTGACCACAGGTTGTTCTGCTGAAGACTTTTACTGTGAAGGACATTTGGGGCTTTTATTGTGAAAGGGTTTTACTGTGTAAAAGGCTGTGTGCTTTTGATGTCTCCGTCCCGCTCAGGTGATAATAATGATAATAATAATAATAACAACTTAATTGTAGGCGGGACGGTGGTGCAGTGGTTAGCACTGTCGCCTCATAGCAACAGGATTCTTGGTTTGAACCTGGGGTGGGGGAGCGTGGGTTTCCTCCAGGTGCCCTGACATGTTCTCCCTGTGTCAGCGTGGGTTTCCTCCAGGTGCTCCAGCTTCCTCCCACAGTCCAAAGACATGCAGGTTAACTGGTGACTCTAAATTGTCCGTAGGTGTGAATGTGAGTGTGAATGGTTGTCTGTCTCCATGTGTCAGTCCTGTGATAGTCTGGTGACCTGTCCAGGGTGAACCCTGCCTCTCACCCAGTGTCAGCTGGGATAGGATTGAATGTCTGATTAGAACCTCTGTTTGTCCCTGATGAGTTGCCAGAAACTTTGGTATGTTCGTGTATTAATTTGGTCGATACTTGGAGACAGATTGTCATTTGGGTCTGTATCGTGTGATGAGGACGAGATATACAGCTGAGCATCATCAGCATCAGAATGGAAATCAGTGTCACGCTCTCTGATGAGAGACAAAGTGTACAGAGTGGGTCCCAGAATGGACCCCTGGGGGACACCATGATTGACCTCAGTTTTTGAATACAGTGACTCATCCGGGGACAGCATCTGTCAGATCAGATTGAACCAGGTCAGAACTGTGTTTTTCAAACTGGACCCTATTTTTCTCATGTCTTTGTGTCCAAGTGACTCATGGAGACAACAAGTTTTGACATTGGTCCAGTATGAAGCAAGAGTGCTGCAGATGGCAGCAGTGAAACAGGCTGCCTTGAAGTCAGTAGGTGCAATTGTGCACCATCAGTTCACTTCCACTAAAAATGCTTTGTTTGGTCACTGACAGACTGAAAACTAAACTTACTGTCTGACAACATTATAGAAAGGATCACTTTCTATAGATGGACCTTTTTGTTAAAGAATAAGATCCTTTTTGTTTAACCAGAAACATTCCCCAAACTGCTACCGACAACCTGACCAGACTCCATTTAAAAAAACTGCAATTTTATCATCGTAAAATAAACTTCTTTCAAATTTAACAGAGGCGAAATAAAACTCACAAAAGCCGTCTTGGTGTGTTTTCCACTGTTTCAACAATCACCACCTCTGGTTTGGTTGAAATAATAATTGATTCACTCAGTTAGGTGTTAAAATATTCTGACACTCTATACACGCTTAAATTTAAATGGAGTCTGGTGGGTTTGACGACAGCAGTTTGGGGGATGTTTCTGGTTTAACAGACAGGGTCTTACTTTAACACAAAGGTCTGTCTGTGCAGGGATCTTCTCCATAATGTTGTCAGACTCTGGAAATAACAACCTGAGCCTGTCACTGACAAAATCGTTAAGTTTTATTGGACGTTAATTGATGGTGATCAATTGCCCCACGTGGTGACACTGGGTCCTGTTTCACTGCTGCAGTCACAGTCAGCACTGGATCAGTATACTAACTGCTTGCTCCCATTTTTCACTCAGACACTTTAGTTTTATCCTGCGATGATTCACATCTGTTTCAGTGCTGTGGTGGGAACAAAAGCCTGACTGAAACTCCTCAGAGACACAGTGTGAACTCAAATAACTGTTTAGCATAAGTTCAATTCAATTCAATTCAATTTCATTTATAAAGCCCAATATCACAAATCACAGTTTGCCTCACAGGGCTTTACAGCATACGACATCCCTCTGTCCTTTGGACCCTCACAGCTGATCAGGAAAAACTCCAAAAAAAAAAACCCTTTAACAGGGAAAAAAAACGGTAGAAAGCTCAGGAAGAGCAACTGAGGAGGGATCCCTCTTCCAGGACGGACAGACGTGCAATAGATGTCGTACGAACAGATCAACATGATAAATTAACAGTAATCCAGATTACACAATGAGACAGAAAGAGAGACAGAGACAAAGACAGAGAGAGATGCAGGACAGACGGTAATGACAGTACTGACTCATCGTTCTAATTAAAGGCACATCTGGAGATTTAAATGGACCTGAAGTTGCTTAAAACCAGAGTCTGCACCAGTGCTCTTCACAGGAGGGTTTTGATAGGTGTGACCTTCAGTAGAGCCCAAACGGATGTTGTCTCCTTCTGCTCACCTCTGTCAGAGGACTCATTCTGGAAACAGACGGACTCTTCACCTCCAAAACATGGACACTGGAGGATGGACGTTATGTGTCATCTGTTGTTTTTTTAAAGGATCACCTGCACATTTCTTTAACACCTGCAAACCATTTTTAACTTTTGTGGCAAATATGGAAGCTGACAAACTGTGATGAAACATGTTACACTCCCCCACTGATGTTCACTTTGGCTGGTCTGTGTCTCTGTCTGTCCCTGGGGTCTCTGTCTGTCCCTGGGGTCTCTGTCTGTCCCTGGGGTCGATGCTCTGCACCTGTTTAAAACAAGCAGGTTGATGACAGCTGCGGGGAGAAAGAGCCAATGAGCAGAGAGGGATTTACTATTTCAGGAACAACGTCGTCCTGGAAGTGATGTCATTGACCACCTGTCTCTCTGTCCTCTCAGGTGATGTCTGATCTTCGGTCAGGTGCTGGGTCTCAGCTGATGTTGGACGTCGTCAGTCTGGCAAACCTGCAGTGTCTCAGCGTCCCTCACACTGACGACACTCTGAAAATACAGTACAGACTGGAGGAGGACAGATACGGTACAGCCTGTCTGTCTCTGTTTCACACTGTCTCTGCCTCTCAGAGACGTTCTGCAGCTGAACTCATGTCTTGTCTTCCTCCCAGTGTTCCCAGCATGCCGCGCGACAGTCCTGGCTCTGTATGACGGTCAGGATCTGGTGTCAGAGGTCACTGAGGGTCAGCGCTGCGGTGTCATCCTGGATCAAACCTGCTTCTACTCTGAGCAGGGGGGGCAGTCACATGACCAGGGCTACTTCACCCGCCAAGGACTGCAGGTCAGCTGGCCGCTCAGACAGGAAATGAACCGCGATTACCTGGGGCACATTCAGCCTCAGCATGACGTAGCAGTACAGTTATTTAAACAGAAAGGATGGTGCGTTGAACGCCCTGAGGTGTCAGCAGCCGCGCTGCTTTTTAACACGACGGAGTTTAATTCTAAAGGAGCTCTATTGGCATCTTGGAAACACGTTGTCAGAGCAGCTGTGAAATCCAAACAAAACATGTTCACACAGTAAGATTTGTTGAAATACACGTTGTTGCTGATTGGTCCCACCTCACACACACACACACCACACACACACACACGAACAGAGAAGATGCACCTCAAAACCTGTTTCACTTTGTCACCAGCAAACAAGTCGTTGGGCCTGGAAACTGGTGGCTGCCTGTTTTCAGAGTGAACAGGTCCTGGCTGTGTTTCCAGGTGACCTCTGACTCCAGGTGTGTGTGTTTCCAATCTCTCAGGACGTCCTGTACCCCGTGGAAGCCGTGGTCCTGGCGGGGGGTTACGTGGTCCATCAGGTGACTGCAGCAGACAGCCTGAAAACTGGAGACCAGGTCCAGCTGCACCTGGACCAGGTAATCATGAGCCCCATTTACACTGCCCCTTTAAGGTGGGAATTTCACGATTCAGATTCAAAGAAGAGCAGCAGCTATTAGCAATGCCGTGCTAATTCAGAGAGGAAGAACAGCAGCTACCAAAGTATTCTATCCAGTATATTAAGCTATAAATGTACCAAATTGGCGCTTTTATTGCAAAAAGGATTCAGGTGCCTGTTTGGCCACCAGGGGGCGAGTTTCTGATGCCCCATTATCCAGATTTGTTGTAAATATATTTGTCAACACATCTGCAAAATTTGGTGTTTTTATCAAAATTGAACGATTCTAGAAAAGTATTGAGCTACACAGCACCACTATTATCTGAGTATTCCTTATCCAGAAAAGTTATTTTCCAATTAAAGAAGAAGAACAGCAGCTGTTAGCAGTTAGCAGCTAACAGGAGCTCCTTCCTCCGAGCAGAGGACGAGATCAGCCTTCATATAACAGGGACGCTAAATGAGCTGCTGACATGTATGTTATATGTCACACTAGAGGCCGATGCTGTTGTTACATGTCACGCCTTTTGACTCTGTGAACTCAACATGCTGTCTGACATCACACTCTGGAGCCACACGATTCAGGTCATTTGGTTCTGTGTAAACATGTGAGGACAGGAACTCATAGTGTCTCTGTGGCGCCATCTGTGTTTGAAGGGAACCAAACACATGTTGATTTGGGGTATTAAAACAGCTGGAGAATCAGATTCACCACAGCAGTAACGACGGTGTCTTCTGCAAAAAGACGGACATTCTAGATAGGGCTGTGACGATAACCGCATCACCGCTATACTGCAGTCACGTGATGTCTACACGGTGAAGAGGTCATCACCGCAAAAAAAGAAAAAAATCATCATGGCGGGGATCTGGTTCCCAAGCCAAATGTTAAGTCGCCAATTTGGGCACATTTTGGATTTGTGCCAGATGACAAGGGGCAGCCAGTGAATTTGGATGAGGCAATATGCCGTATTTGTCGGAAAGAAGTATCAGTTTCTCGAGGAAATATGACGGGGGGCAGGCTGTGATGTATCACGCCACACTGCGGTGATTCGTCACTGTGTCAACGCTGTGGGAAAAAATACATACCACAGCCCTAATTCTAGATATTTAAAGATCAGATAATGTCTCTGTCTGTCTCTGTGTTGTCTGTCTGTCCTATGTCTCACAGGACCACAGGTTGTCCTGTATGGTGAATCACACAGCAACTCACATCCTGAACTTTGCTCTGAGGAAAGTTTTGGGTCACTCAGTTCAGCAGAGAGGATCTCACGTGTCAGCTGATCACCTGCGCTTTGACTTCAGTGTCAAGGTCACTCATTAACCTTTCACTAATATTTCACTAACCATTTATTAACCACTCATTAACCTTTCACTTACCTTTCACTGTGTGTGTCCTCAGAGTCACTGAATGTCTCTCAGCTGCAGGAGGTAGACAGGTGTGTTCATGACATCATCTCAGCCAATCACATCGTCCACAGCCAGGAGCTTCCTCTGCAGGCAGCCAGGGAGCATCGAGGGACTGAGGACAGTGGATGAGGTGATGCTGTCTGTCTCTGTCACTGTCTCCATAGCCTCTTTCACACTGCCAGATTTTCCGTGAATGTTGGGCTGTTTTGCCGGCAAGCTGCGAGCGTTTAGACACACAGAGCCGGATTGCCGAGTTGATCCGAGGTGCCCAATTTTCCACCTCGTAGGATAGACATATTGGAGGAACCCTTCTAGTTTAAACGAACCGAGGTGGCCTTCCGCAACAGGACGGGCTGTTGATGACTTGTGGGAGGAGCTGTTGATGACGCCGCACATACGACCCATTGGCGGTGGATAAACAGGAAACAGCTGGAATCAGCAGGAATAGCAGGAATTAGCGGGCAGCTAGTAGCAAGAGGGAAACACAAACCTGACAGACACTGTAAAGATGAGCAACTGGGGAGACAAGGAATTGCGCGCCCTCCTTGTCCTCGCAAACGAAGAGGCCATTAACCGTCAGATGACGGGGACGGTGAAGGACGGGCCGACTTACGAGAGAATCGCCGAAGGACTGACCAGCCGCAGCTTCCCTCCCACGTCACTGTTTACGTCACACGCTGAGCTACACGTTTTGTTACTTGCTCACCCCCCATTGCCCCGAAAAAGGCACATTCTGTATAAACAAAAGTAGGTAGGCGGCATTTTGCTGCACTCCCCGATTTTGTTTTTATACTGCCAATGCTGAAAAAAGACTGATTGGGCTTTCCTGCAAATTTGGACAATTTCTGTTTAAAAAGTGCTTGAGTGTCTTTGTCTCAGTCTCGCTGTTTCTGTGTCTCTGTCTCTCAGTCTCTGTCTCTGTCTCTGTCTCTCTGTCTCAGTCTCTCAGTCTCTCAGTCTCTGTGTCTCTGTCTCTGTCTCAGTCTCTCCGTCTCCGTCTCTGTCTCTCTGTCTCAGTCTTTGTGTCTGTCTCAGTCTCTCAGTCTCTGTGTCTCAGTCTCTGTGTCTTTCTCTGTCTCAGTCTCTGTGTCTGTGTTTCTGTCTCTCTGTCTCTGTCTCAGTCTCAGTCTCTGTGTCTGCAGGTGTACTGACTGTCTTTGTGTGTTTGTCTCTGTCTCAGTCTCTGTGTCTGTGTCTCTGTCTCTCTGTCTCTGTCTCTGTGTCTGCAGGTGTACTGACTGTCTCTGTCTCTTCCTGCAGGTGTATCCGGACCCTGTTCGGATAGTGTCTGTGGCGGTGACGGTCTGTGACCTGGTGGATGATCAGGCCGGCAGAGAGACGTCTGTGGAGCTCTGCTGCGGAACGTGAGACAGAAACACACTGTTGACCTGTTACAGCCTTTAAACACACACAGATGGCGCCACAGAGCCGCTATGACTTCTTGTCCTCACATGTTTACACAGAACCAAACGACAGCTGCATTGTGTGGCTCCAGAGTGTGATGTCAGACAGCATGTTGAGTTCACAGAGTCAAAAGAGGCGTGACATGTAACACAACAGCATCGGCCTCTAGTGTGACATATAACATACGTGTCAGCAGCTCTTTATGAACAATAACAATGACATCACATGTCAATAACAATCATTTAGCGTCCCTGTTATATGGCGGCTCCACTCAGAGGTTAAAGAGCTCCTGTTAGCTGCTACCTGCTAACAGCTGCTGTTCTTCGTCTTTGAGTTAGCTGCTAACTGCTAACGGCTACTGCTCTTCTTCTTTGAGTTAGCTGCTAACTGTTAACGGCTACTGCTCTTCTTCTTTGAGGTAGCTGCTTCTCAGCTTTATTTATTCTCGAATGGACATTGAGGTTGCCCTCATTTTCAATGCTGTTGAGTTTATAAGCACATTAAAACAGAATAACACATACATGTAATACATAAGAGAACAATGAAGAAAAAGAAGAAAGAATTAAAAAAAATCATTTAAAGCAAATACAATTAGAAACACAATGTTCAGAAATTAAAGTCTTTAACTCTGCAAGAAAAGGAAATGTTTCCATCTTCTGAGTGTGTTGGAGGTTGTTCCATGAGCTCAGGGCATTATAGGAAAATGCAGTTTTACCAAGTTCAGTACAAGCTCAGGGAACTTTGAGGAATAACAAACCAGATGAGCGGGTCGTGTAAGTGCCAGAATTCCACTCCAATAGGTTAGTGATGTAAGGTGGTAATCTGCCGAGAAGGCTTTGAAGATATATATAAAAGCCAATGTCCCTCTTTCTTCAAGAGAGGGGCAACCAACTTTTTCAAAGTGCTAAAGCTGATAATTGCTAACAGCTACTGCTCTTCTTCTTTGAGTTAGCTGATAACTGCTAACAGCTACTGCTCTTCTTCTTTGAGTTAGCTGCAAACTGCTAACAGCTGCTGTTCTTCTCTAAGTTAGGTGGTAACAACCTCTGTTCTTCTTCTGTGAGTTAGCTGCAAACTGCTAACAGCTTCTGTTCTTCTGTGAGTTAGCTGCTAACTGCCAACAGCTACTGTTCTCCTTTGAGTTAGCTGCTAACTGCTAACAGCGGCTGCTTTTCTTCTATTTAGCTGCTAATTTCTAACAGCTGCTTATTAAATCTCTTGTGGTCGGTCACACACATAACACATCATCAAAATATCTCACCTGTCCATGATCCCGTCTTGAGTTCTGTCCTGTTTATACAGATGTTTCAGAGCTGTTCCTACGTCCGCTGTTGGCTTTGAAGTGAGACACTTCTGTCTCCTTACTCTGTGATTGGTTGTTTCATACAGAACGTTGAGGCGAAATAACAGCGTGGAATCATGCCTTCAAGAAACAGTGTTACAGAGGGTACTAACAGTTAGGCAGCTGTCGCTCAGCAACACATCCAACACAAAGCTGAGGCAGCATTTCAGCAGGATGTTACACCATCAGTGCTGTGCTGGTAAATAACCCGATTGTGTGTGTGTGTGTGTGTGTGTGTGTGTGTGTGTGTGTGTGTGTGTGTGTGCGCACGCTCAGCCACCTGCTGCAGACGGGAGCCATCAAGGACCTGGTGATAGTTTCTGAGAGACAGCTGGTGAAAGGAATCAGTCGTATCATTGCTGTGACGGGACGCAAGGCGTCACGGGTCAGTAATAACGTGTGTAAACCATCTGTGTTTTCTCCAAGTCATCACTAAACTGTTAACTGTTATCCTACTATTGATTGAAGACTTAACGTTTCTCTACAGAATTATTTAAGTCTCCATAACAATTTAAGATTGTTTCATTTCATAACATATTATTTTATTATTAACGAGGACGTTCCACAGAGATTTATTTTAGGGACGCAGCTTCTCTGTATTTTTGTTAATGATCGTCATGAGTCTGTCATTTTTGTTTCTGCAGATGAAAGTGTTTAATAGTCATTTATTTACACTAGATTTAATTTATCTGATCAAACTAACTCATTTCACCTTGTTCATAATTGATAATGTTTTTAATTAATAACTTGCATAAAATCCCAGTCCTGGGCGTCGGCCACAGCAGTGACTGAACGCCATCCTGTTGTTCGAGGGCTGGGAAATAAATTTAAGTCATATTCAGAATAACATTAGCGTCTAATGTTCCTGTATTTGGTTTGGTCCATCGGCTCCGTGATACCAAGTCGCTAACTGTGAGTTATCAGCCGATGTTACAAAGCAATCGACAGCAGATCCTTGTAAAGAAGTTACGTGACAGCTAGCTGGCTAACATAGCTCAGGGAACGTTAGCACACTGGCTGCTCCTGTATCAGTCTGGCCTTGTAGAAAACACTTTGTATTGTTACATTATTTATTGTTGGATAAATCAGCACCAATGGTCATGTTTATTTTATTTTTTGGTTTATACATGTAAATCTATCCAAAACCAAAAAAGTAAAACAGAAAAATAAAGAAATGAGTGAGGAGAGGTGGAAATGCCACAGACTGATAGAAACAGACCTCCAGGAGAGAAGAGTACAGAAGAACTGAGCCAACACTGAACAGAAAAATACAAGAAGATAAATGACAACAGGAAGCGCGCTGAGCAGGCAGAGAAAAATATCTTTATATAAAAGATAAGAAATAATGAGACATGATGAATTAAACTTTATAAAGTTTTCTCAGGATAACAAGCTCCTGATGATGTTGTTTTTCTTCTTAGTCTGGAACTTTTGTTCAGTTATTTGATTTTCCCTCCGTGTCTGATTGTTGTTCTTTAACAGACAAACTTTCAACTTTTCACACTCGTCTCCTGTCTTTTCTTTACATCTACGTGTAATGTGTGTTTAACATGTGTTTAACATTTGTTTAGTGTGTTTTAGTGTGTTTAATGTGTGTTTAACGTTTGTTTAATGTGTGATTAATGTGTGTTTGTGTGTTTAATGTGTGGTTAATGCATTTAACGTGTTTCATGTAGTGTTGTCACGGTACCAAAATCCTAAGGAAAAGTCCTTTTGGCTACAAACCTTTAGAACAATAAACAGTAGGGGTGTAACGGTACCAAAAAAAAATCATGTTTCGAAAGTACCTCGGGACAGATGTCACGGTTTGGTTGCTCAAATGTTTCACCAAGTTGGTGTTGTCTCGTGTTGTCTCCCTTTGTGAGGCAGACTTTCTCTTGTCTTTTTTCACGTGCGCCAGCTGCGAATGTTGATACAGGTGTTGTCATACACACCACTTGTGCAATCTGTGCTCCAATAGGAACAAGAAAGGCGTTTGTGTGCATAAATGAGTAAAATAAATTAATTAAATTAATGAACTGAATCAATTTCAAAGTACCGGTATTTTCCAAATGCAGTATAGTACCGTTTGGAATACTCTAGTACCACAGTACTGTTTTAGTACCGGTATACCGTGCAACACTAGTTTAATGCATTTAACGTGCGTTGAATGTGTTTAATGTGTGTTTAGTGTGTGTTTAATGTGTGTATGGTGTGTGTTTAGTGTGTGTTTAATGTGTGTTGAATGCATGTTTAATGTGTGTTTGTGTGTTTAGTGTGTTTAATGCGTGTTTAATGTGTGTTTATGTGTTTAGTGTGTGTTTAATGTGTGTTTGTGTGTTTAATGTGTGTTTAGTGTGTGTTTAATGTGTGTATGGTGTGTGTTTAATGTGTGTATAGTGTGTGTTTAATGTTTTTTATTTCAATTTCAGTTTATTTATTTAAAAAGGGACAGTGCATATTAATGAACATATACATGTAAATATGCCAGATCTTAGCTGTAGGCTAGTTTCCATCTGTAGTCCCTTTAATCCCTAAGTCCCTTTTAATGTGTGTTTAATGTGTGTTTAATAAAGTATGTTGCTTCGTTGGCTAACAAACAGTATTCATGTTAACAAGCTAATGTTAGCTTAGCCAGCTGAAACCACAGTATCATGTTGTGGACTCTGTCATATTGTCTTCAGGCTCGAGAGGACGGGCAGGTTTTGTCTCAGGATGTGGACTCTCTGTCCACCAGACTAGCAGGCTCCACCCCCTCCAGCCTTGACTCCGCTCAGTGCCTCGCCAAGGAGATCGGAGTCCTCTCTGATGTAAGTACCCATAGTGCACTGCAGCTGCTGAGAGGATGATAGAACTTGTGGTCTGTGCCTCTTCAGTGCTGTTTGACCCTGGGCTTTGTCTGTCAGGCTGTGGATAACACCCCCATCCCTCAGTGGCAGCGCAGAGAGCTGAAGAGTCGACTCCAAGCTCTGCAGAGGACCAGTAACACCGCCGTCAGGAAACTGGAGACCAGAGAGGTGACCACACACACCTGAGAAAAGCTGTGACTCACACACAGTGGGAACACCTTCACACACTGAATAAGCGCATCAACCAATCACCTTGTGCATTAACGTTTTGAGGAGTGTAAACAACACGGAGGCGCCAGAATACGAACCAAGATGGCAACGTTTACTTCTCTTGACAAAGGCAGTGCCACTGTTCTTACCTTTTACCACTGCACAGGAAGTTAGAGGTGTCTCTGAGACAGAGCTGCTCCTTCATACAAGACGACCTTTCAGATCGGGCGGCAGTGCCCTCAGGGCGTCTTTACACGCCGGGAAGTTCCAGCCTTGATGATGCAGCAGGCCTGATCCAAAAGCTAACGATCCCTTCTAATTTTGAGCAGCGCTGGAGCTGAACTTCCTTCCCTCCTTCACCTTAACATTAGGTGGGCACGACTTTCTGTCGTACCGCCCTCTTCCTGTTACTGAGACACATATTGTCTTTAAGGGTGCAGGTTTTGGTGGGGGCTGGACACAGGGTGTTAGCTACTGGTCACCCTCATTATTTTGGTCTCAGATGGAGAGTTGGCCGCTTGGCTGGACGTGCACACGTCCTCCTCGCTGCTACTCATCACCGCCCTCAGCGTGGAGAGGCTTCGCTGTCAGGGAAAGCCCGTTAAGTGATGTCACCTGACTGTGAAACGAGAAGAAACGTCTAACGGTCCCTGGTGTCTATATCTGGATTACACATCTAGATCTAGTTGGGATCTGCCTCTAGACACGATGGGTGAGAATCATGATACGATATCTTCACCATGCGCTGAGTATTGTGAGAAAATAAATATCGATTCATTACCTTTTATTCCAACTGCAGATTATTTCCCCAAAGGAAACGTTGTCAGCGTCAGTTTAACCTCCTGAGATAAAAGTTTAGTCTCTTCGTCTTTAATCAGACTGACCAACAGGGCCGTAACACCTGCAGACACCTGCTCTAGTTTGGAGGACGTGAGACAGTGTCTCCTGTCCTCTGTTGATTAAATTTAGATGTCTTTATAAAAAGTAATGTCTTCAAGACAAAGTCATCAACTTTCTCCTGTATCTACACAAGAAAAAAAAGTGAGTTAAATATTTAAAGTAGAAGAAGAAAAGATGATTCAGAGTCAACGTCTAGGAAATAAACCCGCCTGAGTCTGTCTGGCCATCATCAGAGGACACGCTTACGTCACGTTCTCTGACATCATCAGAGAACACGCTTATGTCACGTTCTCTGACATCATCAAACAACAGAGCGTAGGCAGGACGATCGTATGTGGATAGAAAGAATGATTCCATGATATAAAAACTGTTACAGGTGAGTTATTCTTTCAGCAGGTGAGGATTTGTGTCGCTCCTCCATGTTTGCTGCTTTGACTGTGTTTTCCCATCATGCTTTGCACAGGCTGCGGTGAGAGCTCAGGCGCTGCTGGAGAAGAACGGCAGGAAGGATCTGCAGGTGGACTTGGTGGAGACGAACTCTCTGTCGGTGAGATCATTCAACCTGATTGATGACTAGATCCTACATTTCCCATCATGCATCTGTCTGATAACAAACTGTAGTCTCATGACATCACCATGACATCACACCTGTCCTGCTGTTCCCTGTCAGATTGTGATGAAGACAGTGAATCAGCTGAGCGCCGCAGCTCCTCTCAGTCATGTGATGCTGCTCGCTCACCAGAGGCATTCTGGGAAGGTTCTGTGTGCCTGCCGGGTTCCCAAGGTAACAGTGACACACCTGACAGTGACACCACGGAGGGGGCGGGGCCTCGTTTAAAGCATCTGATTGGCTGTCCTCTCTCTCTCGCTCTCTCTCTCTCTCTCTCTCTCTCTCTCTCACTCTCTCAGGACTCGCCCTCCCTCTCAGCCTCTGATTGGGCAGTGGCGGTATGTCATCACCTTGGGGGGAGCGCCGGGGGCTCCGCACTGATTGCCAAGGGAACAGGAACCAGCAGTGACATCACTGAGGCTCTGAGGTGGGCAGAGGAATTCGCTCGGCAGAAAATACAGCGATGAGTTCATAAAGCAAGAGATGACATCATCCTGCTGGAAGCTGAGAGGGTCAGGTACCTGCTGCACAGAGGGACTGTTTCCTGTTTGGACAGGAAGTCAGGGGGCAAGATGTGGGATTATTATAGATGTCTGTTTGGGAGCGAAGGGTGTGGCCTGGTTGGTAGGCGGAGCTTCTCTTTGCTGCTGTCAGCCAATCAGAGTTTTCAATAATTTCACAACATTTATAATTCATCATAGAAACATTTAGCATGATGCTACGTCCTGTGACATGCTATCAGTGCACCGCAGTAAAGGTACAGGTGACTGTAAGCCCCGCCCACAGCTGCAGACAGGTCCTTCTTATTGGACATTACAGTCAGTTGTGAAGGTTTATTATTTATGACTGACAATATTTTATAAATCTGAACTTTACATTTTGTTTCAGAATAAATCACTGCTCAAACTGATTCAATCATTTATTGTCTTGATTATTGAAGCATTAATAACATGTTTATAACAGGACACTCCGGTGTTATTAAGGAGTTAATAACATGTTTATAACAGGGCACACATGTGGTTATTAAGGCGTTAATAACATGTTTATAACAGGACACACAGGTGTTATTAAGGCGTTAATAACATGTTTATAACAGGACACTAAGGTGTTAAGGCGTTAATAACACGTTTATAACAGGACACACGTGGTTATTAAGGCGTTAATAACATGTTTATAACAGGACACACAGGTGTTATTAAGGCGTTAATAACATGTTTATAACAGGACACCAAGGTGTTAAGGTTAATAACATGTTTATAACAGGACACTCAGGTGGTTATTAAGGCGTTAATAACATGTTTTATAACAGGGCAGACAGGTGGTTTTTAAGGCATTAATAACATGTTTATAACAGGACACACAGGTGGTTATTAAGGCATTAATAATATGTTTATAACAGGGCAGACAGGTGGGTATTAAGGCTTTAATAACATGTTTATAACAGGGCACACAGACATCATTAACCTGTTTATAACAGGACACACAGGTGGGTATTAAGGCGTTTAACATGTTTGTAACAGGACACTCAGGTGTTATTAAGGCGTTAATAACATGTTTATAAAAGGACACTCAGGTGGTTATTAAGGCGTTAATAACATGTTTATAACTGGACACACAAGTGGTTATTAAGGCGTTAATAATATGTTTATAACAGGGCACACAGGCGTTAACATGTTTATAACAGGACACACAGGTGGGTATTAAGGTGTTAGTAACATGTTTATAACAGGGCACACAGGTGGGTATTAAGGCTTTAATAACATGTTTATAACAGGGCACACAGACATCATTAACCTGTTTATAACAGGGCACACAGGTGGGTATTAAGGCTTTAATAACATGTTTATAACAGGGCACACAGACATCATTAACATGTTTATAACAGGACACACAGGTGGGTATTAAGGTGTTAGTAACATGTTTATAACAGGGCACACAGGTGGGTATTAAGGCTTTAATAACATGTTTATAACAGGGCACACAGACATCATTAACCTGTTTATAACAGGACACACAGGTGGGTATTAAGGCGTTAATAATGTTTGTAACAGGGCACACAGACATTAACCTGTTTATAACAGGGCACACAGGTGGTTAACAACATGTTTATAACAGGGCACACAGGTGGTTATTAACATGTTTATAACAGGGCACACAGGTAGGTATTAAGGTGTTAATAACATGTTTATAACAGGGCACACAGGTGGTTATTAACATATTTATAACAGGACACACAAATGGTTATTAACATGTTTATAACAGGGCACAGAGGTGGTTATTAAGGCTTTAATAACAGGTTTGCATACAGGTTATTAAGGCATACGGTGTGAAGCAGCTTTTCTAGCAAACACAAAACAATAAATGACCTAATGATGAAGTACAGAAACAATCTGCTGGACCAATCAGAACACATCTAACCATAAATGGAAGCAATCCCAACATGTAATAACTGATGAATAACAGACCATAATGTAGTTGCTTATTAACGTCTGCTTTGAGAATTAACAGCTGTGTAAACACCAATAAACATTTGATTATAACAGTGAGTAATAAACTGATTACATGTCAATGAAGTAATAAGAAATGAGCAGTTTGTCTCTGTCTCTTTAACATCCCTCTCCCTCATGATTACTGTAGAATATATGAACCAAACTCCAGTGTTTCAGCTCCAGTCTGGGATCAGGTCCAGGATCAGGCTGGTCCTGGTTCCTCAGAGCAGAGACACGTTCAGCCACTGGAGGAGAACCACATCAGACTCAAGTTAAATCATCTCCTGGTGCAAATTCTGTGTCTGTGTGTGTGTGTGTATGTCCAAATTTGATCCTTTTTGTTTTTCAGGTAATCAAACTCCTCCCTATCGTTTCCCTTTTAATCTCTGGCACCTGCTGGGAGGTCTTTAAAAGCCCAAACAAGCTCCACCCACTCTCTCTTCCACCATGCAGCCTGGGCCAGCTGCATTGTCACCAGCCTCCATTTTCAGCTTTTGGTTATCCTTTGTTCCTTTTGTGCAATAAATGTTATTTTAATTGCTACACATGTCATCTGACTCCTATGTTGCTTCCCAAGAGCCGGGGTCGTAACAGTGTGTGTGAGCGAGAGAGAGAGAGAGAGAAACATACCTCCAACAGGCTGAGCCGAATGGTTCCTGAGTCATCTTTGTTCAAAGTGTCAAACATGTCTGAGGAGAGGAAACATCATCATCATCATCATCATCATGAGTTAGAGTGGATCCTGTGAGAACAGTGTGGTTTGTGAGGACAGTGAGGACAGCGGGGACTCACTGAACATGTTCTCCAGACGAACCAAACAGCTGACGAAGTTGTCGAAGTCGATGGTGAGATCTGGTTCACTGTAACGAGCCACCAGGACCTGATAGAGCGGGTTGTTGAGACTGAAACCTGGAAGACACAGAGACAGGTCACTGAGGACACAGGTCAGAGGACACAGACAGACAGACGAAGCGCCTCTGTGATTAAGAGATGTCCTGATGAAGAAAAGTGTCTTTAAAGAAACAACAGAAAGTGTTTTATTTTGAAAGGTTTTTACCAGCTTCCTCCACAGCCGTCCTCATCTCAGCTGAGCTCATTGTCCCTGTATTGTCCGCGTCCTTGTCTCTGTAAATTTTCTGTCACACAGAGACACAGTTAGAGCTCATGTGTCAAAGACACTTCACAGGAAGAAACAGGACACTAGCAGCCAATAGCTGCTGGTCTGTTCGTCTGACCCATCCTCATGAGGCTGTGTCTTAAGAAGGCCTCAAGAAATTTCACTCAACTTGGCACAAATGTTCTCCTGGAACCAGTGGGGGACTGATTAGAGTTTGGTGGTCAAAGGTCACTGTGACATCATTTATTTAAAGTCATGTCATGTCTCAGGAGCAGAAGGGGAGACATTTGGTCTGATCTTTACACTGCTGATTAGCTCTGTAACAAAACGTCCCAACTAAAAATATCAGTATCAGTTAAAGTGTCCGAATCATTCCACAGCTTTACCTTGATGTCTGCTGTAGGCAGAGTCAGCAACAAGACAGATTTTACTCTCTAAAAGTTGAAGTGTCCGATATTCTTCACCTTTCTGTCAGACAGTGAGTTCTAACAGGGAAATGAAGCTGTTATAGGGCTCGCTCTCTCTCTCTCTCTCCACTGACAACACCAGTGATTTAACAAGCTGCTGGTCACTGGCAGTGTCTGTGTCACTGGGAGACTCTGGTGTTTTAAAGGCCTCATTCAGATTCACCAAAGCCCCCAGTGACACAGACAGTCTGGCTGTGAAGAGAGCAGAGATGGGGAGCTGCTAACAGCCCAGTCTGAACAGGCTGTCTGACAGAAAGGTGAAGGGGTGAAAACACTCTCAGTATATCGTACACTTTACCTGATACTGATGTCTTAGGTGTGTAAAATCCGTCTTGTTGCTGACTCCGCCCACAGCAGGACATCACTGAGCGTCAGTGTCAGACTCCACCTGCTGACTGACGCCTGCTGTAGGTGACACACACACACACACCAGTGTTTCAACGCTAGGTCTTCATCAGTTCACACACTGATGAAGACCTAGCGTTGAAACGCGTCTGTGCTAACTGCCTGTGAGTAAAATAAATGAAAACTTTTGATGGACACTTGAGTGCTGCTGGCTATTTAAAGACTTTTATATCGTGAACTGAGCCGTGCACCTCCACAGTTCTGTATCTCCGAGAGTGCTCGTATTTTCCACTGTTTATGACACACGCACACACGAGGACCTGAGACCAGGTTCTGGATCTGAGACTCACCAGGTAGTTCTCGATTTTGGTCCACAGCACTTTGAACTCCACCACACCCAGTTTACCGCTGCCATCTTTCTGCAGCCGTTCAGGAAGTGACACTGACGTTCACGCTTGTGCATTAGTTTACCCATCAGCCACTGCGGCAGAAAAGAACTACTTTTCTGGTTCAAGTTCTCACCTGAACCATAAACTCACGTTTATTAACACTGACAAATATTCTCATTAATCTGTTGACTATTTTCTCTTTGAATGAATTGATGATGTCAGAGTTTATTTTAATGATTCCTTTAACGAAGACATAACAAGCATCTGGTTTAGATTATTTGTGAACATCATCTGTGATGGAAGGATACGTCCAGCATGTTGATCATGTTACGACACGTTGTGAGGCAGAAGCCGCTCGTCTGGATGTCTTGACCTGTCAGAGAAAGACAGGTGAGCACTGTTCACACCTGCTGATACACCTGAACACTGTTCACACCTGCTGATACACCTGAACACTGTTCACACCTGCTGATACACCTGAGCTCTGTTCACACCTGAGTTCTGTTCACACCTGCTGATACACCTGAGCTCTGTTCACACCTGAGCTCTGTTCACACCTGCTGATACACCTGAGCTCTGTTCACACCTGAGTTCTGTTCCCACCTGCTGATACACCTGAGCTCTGTTCACACCTCCTGATACACCTGAGCTCTGTTCACACCTGCTGATACACCTGAGCTCTGTTCACACCTGAGTTCTGTTCACACCTCCTGATACACCTGAGCTCTGTTCACACCTCCTGATACACCTGAGCTCTGTTCACACCTGCTGATACACCTGAGCTCTGTTCACACCTGAGTTCTGTTCACACCTCCTGATACACCTGAGCTCTGTTCACACCTCCTGATACACCTGAGCTCTGTTCACACCTGCTGATACACCTGAGCTCTGTTCACACCTGAGTTCTGTTCACACCTCCTGATACACCTGAGCTCTGTTCACACCTCCTGATACACCTGAGCACTGTTCACACCTGCTGATACACTTGAGCTCTGTTCACACCTGCTGATACACCTGAGCACTGTTCACACCTGAGCTCTGTTCAAACCTGAACACTGTTCCCACCTGCTGATACACCTGAGCTCTGTTCACACTTCCTAATACATCTGAGCTCTGTTCACACCTGCTGATACAACTGAGGTCTGTTCACACCTGCTGATACACCTGAGCTCTGTTCACACCTGCTGATACACCTGAGCTCTGTTCACACCTGAGCTCTGTTCACACCTCCTGATACACCTGAGCTCTGTTCCTGCTGATACACCTGAGCTCTGTTCACACCTCCTGATACACCTGAGCTCTGTTCACACCTGAGCTCTGTTCACACCTGAGCTCTGTTCACACCTCCTGATACACCTGAGTTCTGTTCACACCTCCTGATACACCTGAACACTGTTCACACCTCCTGATACACCTGAGGCTGCAGGTTAAAAAGTGTCTCACGTTTGGTCACCACTTTGTTGAGGATCCTTTGCAGTTCGAAGGCTGAGATCTCACAGTCCTGCAGCACAGAGACGTTTCAGCGTCAGATCTTCTGGGTTCAATCACACTGTGTGTGATTCGTATGGTGTGTGTGTGTGTGTGTGTGTGTGTGTGTGTGTGTGTGTGTGTGTGTGTGAGCGGCTCACCCCTCCTGCCAGCTGTCCAAACAGACTTCTGAAGCGACTGTCCACATCTCCCTCATCGATCTCGATCTGAAACAAGTCAACACTCCACAAATTAAAAGAGCTACGATGTCATGCTTTCATCTTAATACGTCACAGAAACATTTTTACAGTCCACAAATCATGTTTTTGTCTTGAATTTGTGTTTTGGCCTGTTGCACCACCCACTGCCATCTACCAGTCACACAGTAGAGTAGCAGTTCTTACAGTTACGACTGAGCTACAGCAGCACGGCAAGCAGCGTTAGCAGTGTCCTGGTACATGGCATTAGCAGTCGGCTCCTCCTCAGCTGTATCTCGGCAGCAGCGTTAGCGGCAGTGAAGCCGGACTTGCTCGAACAGTCCAATGGAAAACCAAAGATCAAGGACGCGGCGACGCGGCCCTGCCATGGCAGTCGCCTGTGGGCAAACAAATCAGTCTCCAGCGTGTTGCTGTCCAGCAACCTCGACTCTGTAGGGGGGGGAGGGGCGGACACGACTCGCGGCAATTTTGAATTTGAGTGCAGTAACAATTTTGGCCACATTCTTACATACAGCGCCTTTAAATTACAAACACAGGTACAGACACATGACGACAGGATCATCAGATCAAAGATCATTCATTAACAGCAGATTTGATCTGGTGACATGTGTCCCCCTCAGTCCATCAGTCCACGGCGTCCACGCAGCTTTTTTTCTGGTCACCAGTGTTTTTTTTCTTCAGTTGAGCAGAGAGCACATGGGAAAACGCGTCCACCCAACGTTTTTTTTTTTTTTTAAGAGCACTTCGGCATTTCTTGTGCAAACGCTCCAAGCACTTCTTGTAGAAAATCTCAGAACTTTTCAGAAAGGAGCCGGTGATGTCACCGCGTCTTTATTGGACACCTTATTAGGCGGCTCACCTTTACAAATTGACAGTGGATTCCTCGTCAGGCGTTGTCCTTTAGTTAAATGACAGATTGAAAATAAAGCTTATCTCGCCCTCTGTCAGTTCTCCAACCCTCGCAGTCACACCGTCACTGACAACAATTCAAAAGTCTTCCATGACTTTTCAAGGATCCATAATTCTTTTCCTTCCCCACTTGTCAGACCTTTTTCAAACATAAATATTCAAACTTATTTAATCGAGCCGGCACACACGGAGGGAGAAACGGAACGCCAGGAATAACACAGAGGAATGAACGTGATCATAAACAAAACGTCACAAACGTATTTGAGTAACATTACGTTGACAGCTACAGAAACTAAATTGGATGTTGTGTCACAGCAAATGGAAAATTAGTATTTGTGGAGGACAACTGTAACAGTTTCACCACACAAATCAACATTCCGGACTTTCCAGGCCTGGATTGTTGTTTTGTGTAATGAAACTGTTACAATGTGATCTTTCCAGCTTTTCCATGACGGTGGGACCCCTGTCCAACCAGGAACATGTTTGTTAGTCAGACCCCCCATCAAATCTCACCTTCTCCACTCGGCACTCGATGGGGTCGTCCAGCTCTCTGCAGGAAATCAAACGTGAGACATCAAACTCATTTATTATTCAAAAATTTAAGGTCATTGTTTTATATCAGTTTCCAGTTCATAAAATCTAAATAAGCAGAAATCAAATGAGCTGCTGGAGAGTTCTAACAAAAGAGCTCAGACCACGTTAATGACTCTGCAGTTCCACTGACATCCACCAGAGGCTGCTGCTGTGTCTCAGACTCATCTGACCTGTGGACGTTTTCAGTGCCTCATGGTTTGAACCAAACTTACTGGAAGTCGGCCTGTTTCTCTGAGAAGACTCGCACACAGAAGTCTCCGTTCTTCTGCGGCTCAAAGGTGGACGGGACGATTATATACTCGCCAGGTGGCAAAACGAAGCGGCTGGACACTTCTCGCAGGTTGATGAAGGTTTCAGAACGAGCCGAGGAGGCTTACGCAGGAAGAAGTTTCTGTTCAGTGGATGTTCCTCTGACCACAGAACTGACGGGAGACAGCAGGTGAGACATCAGAGACAGCGGGTGAGACAAAGAGACACCAAGCGAGACATCAGAGACAGCAGGTAAGACATAAGAGACAGCAAGTGAGACATCAGAGACAGCAGTTAAAACATCAGAGACAACAGGCGAGACATCAGAGACAACAGGTGAGACACCAGGCGAGACATCAGAGACAACAGGTGAGACAGAGGCACAGATGAGACAGAGACAACAGTTTGAACATCAGAAACAGCAGGCGAGACATCAGAGACAACAGGAGAGACAACAGGGGAGACAGTAGATAAGACAGAGACAACAGGCGAGACATCAGACTGGATGTGTTGCAGCTAAAGGTGTAAAATGTTGAGCAGCAGGAAGTGAGCAGCTGATCTCCTTCGTACCTCTTCAGGAACCTGGAACAGAAGAAAGAAGAAGAGTAAACAAACCTTCAGTCCATCAGAGGTTCTACTGTCTGAAATCCTGACAACACAAACACGAGTCCTGAGCCGAAACTGAACTGAACTGTCTCTCTGAGACAACTCGAACACGACCAAACGGATCAAACTCTGATAAACAGAACAACCTGAGATCCTGTGACCTCACAGCTTAGAGCCACTCCCATGGACAACTGTACTGACCACGTCCCCAGGGACAGCGCTGGACACATGGTAGCCAAACCCATGGATGTATAAATCGACCTGGATACAACGCCAGAGGAGGGACCACATTCATTCCTATGAAGGTTGCTCAGTGGCGCAGGAAGCCAAACCCGTTGAACTAACGTGGATCTTCCACATCATCGGGCCCACTGAGCTGTTTAGTGCTCAGCTAACCTGAATGGGGGTAAATGATCCGATCGTTCGACTCTTCCAGTGTTTCCAAATGCACCAAATGGATCAAATCCTAATAGTGAAAAAAAAAAACAATTTCTCAGATGTATCCGCTTATTTACAGACATATCTTTCACAGTATAAGTCAAGGGGAAAAATTCTTTTTGGGCTCAACGGCATCAGGTGACAGTGTGATGTCACTGTTTGGCCACTGTGGAAATGCCCAACATTTCCTGGGGACCCTGCCAAACCATGCAACGACAACTTCCTGGTCCGTCACATGATGCCATAGGGCCGAAAAGACTTTTCATGACAGAGACTTTTGTAAATCATCCATCCATCTAATTTTCTCTTATCCTGGGTCAGGTCTCGGGGGCAGCAGGCTAGTAAAACACCCCAGATGTCTTTCTCCTCATCAGCACTTCCCAGCTCCTCCTGGAGGACCCCAAGGTGTTCCCAGACCAGATGAGATCTATAATCCCTCCAGCGTGTTCTGGGTTCCCTCCAGGTGTCTGACTCCTCCCTCTATCTCTAAGGCTGAGCCCAGACACCTGATAGAGGAAACTCATTTCAGACGCTTGTATCTGTGACCTTGTTCTTTCAGTCACTACCCAGAGCTCATGACCATAGGTGAGGGTTGGGATGCAGATATAGACCAGGAAATCAAAACCTTCGCCCTCCAGCTCAACTCCCTCTGAACCACGACAGTCCGGCACAACGCCACATCACCGCACCAAACCACCGACCCATCTCATGCTCCACTACCCTTACTCGTGAACAAGACCCCAAGATACTTGAACTCATTCTCTTGGGGCAGTAACTCTGTCCCAACCCAGAGGGAACAATCCACCATTCTGCAGCAGAGAACCATGACCTCAGACTGGGAGGAGCTGACTCTGCAATCTGCCCCAGGTCATGCTGGAGGTCATGATGTGTTGAAAGAACAGAGATGCAATTCTGAGGTCTCCAAACAGACCCTTTCCTCCCCCCAGCTGAGCCTTAAGATCCTGTGCATAAATATCACAAACAGGACTGGAGACATTGACAGCCCTGGCGAAGGAACAACACCCACTGAGAACCTGTCTGATCAGGTCCAGATGCCTCCTAGCAAGGAACCTGATACCTTGGAGTTAAACGTCAACAATTTGTCTAGGGGGCAGATTTGAGTCGTTGTAACCACGGCGTAAACAGTCAGGACGAAACTGAGACAAAACGTAGAACAAGTTGCCGTCTCACCTCATAGATGGCGAATCCAACCGTTTGCATGTCCTCTCCCATCTTCCTCATGCGTCTGCGGTTCTTCTGGATCAGACCGACCACTAAGCTGCAGCCTTCCTCTCCGTCGTCCGGGTCATCGTCCTCCTCATCAAGCTTGATCATAAACTGAGGGTTCATCCAAAATGTGTCTGCCGTTTGGAAAGAAAAGGTCAAAAACTAGAGTGAACACCACCTGCTCTCTGCCTGACAGGATCACTCACTGGGATAGTTCCGGCAGCCTCCAGCAGTGGATCCTCTCCTCCAGCTGCCGTCGAACTTGGACAGAGCCCACTTAGAGATGGAGTCGTCGCTCAGGGCGTCGGGCGTCAGGTTACAGATCTCCAGCCGGGAGTAATGTCTCAGGAATTCATTGAAAGACATCCTGGAAGACACAGCAGATGGATTCACTTGACATACACACACAGATGTGATGATGAAGTTCAGGTAGTTTTGGAGTTCAAACAACATTTTACCAGAACTCTCCGTCCTCTGAGCGATGACTCAGACGCTCTCTGTCCTCATCGCTGATGTAACGCCACTCAGACGAGCTGTCAGAGCAGGAAACGGTTTTGTTAACTTCAACAAACATAAATGTAAACACACAGGTGAGTCTGATCAAACATCATCATCACACAGGTGTATGTCGGGACAGTCAGTAAAACGTGATGTTTGGTCACATGACACAGATGGACCCCCCTCTGACTGTCAGCTAAGCTCAGTGTCAGTGAGTCAATCGATCAGTCAATTTTATTTATAGAGCCCAATATCACAAATACAATTTGCCTCACAGGGCTTTACAGCATACGACATCCCTCTGTCCTTTAGACCCTCACAGCTGATCAGGAAAAACTCCCCAAAAACCCTTTAACGGGGAAAAAAACGGTAGAAAGCTCAGGAAGAGCAACTGAGGAGGGATCCCTCTTCCAGGACGGACAGACGTGCAATAGATGTCGTACAGAACAGATCAACATGATAAATTAACAGTAATCTGTATGACACAATGAGACAGAGAGAGAGAGATGCAGGACAGACGGTGATGACAGTAGTTTACAACAACATTAATGAAAGTAATAATATTATAATTATAGTTCTGGTTACTGCGGTACAATATGTTGAATGAATATGTTGGTCAGATTATTTTTCTCTTCAGCAGAAACGTTTCCTGATGGTTTGTGTTATTGTTCACTGGTGCACGGTAAATACGCTCTGATTGTGTTGTTAATGTGCTAACTGGCTAACTAGCATCACAATGCTCTTCCTGTTTCCCTTTTTCAATGATGGACACGGACGACCGCCGTCTGCTGCTGTGGAGAATTATTTCCTCTCAGCAGGAGCAGAACGGACATGATGGTTGGCCGTCGTGTGTCGTCTCTGTGGTGTGTTCAGGCACAGCGATGTGAGGCAATGCAGCAGGGGGCCTTCATCACCACTAGTTCTCTGAGGTCAGTTTGGTGTGTCTGGTCCCTTTACTGTGACCATCCTGAGACTCACTTGTGTCGTGATGATGCTGTTTCATCAGACTCGCCTTTCAGGTGGATAGATGATGATGATGATGATGATGTTGGCTACTAAATAAATAATAAAAATAAGAAGTAAATCTGAGGGAATAAAAACAGTCTCAGATCTTTCACTTAATGCTGTTAAAAATAGGAGTAAAACCAAAAGAGTTGAGTTCATGTTTTGCTCTTAATAAAAATCGGTGCACGCTCCTTTAACCACAAACTCTGTAGATACTGAATGTGCCCCCCTGTAGCTCATCATCTGTACTGACAGAGGTCTGAATGATGTGAGCAGCTCCTGTTTGCAGCGCACCCACATCTGTTCAGACACCGACCACCTGAAGAGAATGTTACAGTGTTTTTCTGCTGCTGGGAAACACCCTGAAGCCCCTCCCCCTCGTTTGGTGGGCGAGCTGTTGGGGTGACCTACTTGTCGCTCCAGGCTCCGGTCCACTCTACCTGACCCCACGGGTTTCTGATCCGGATCAGCTTCTCCATGTCGCCGCGGTATTCCACCTGCAGCCAATCACACGCATAGCAGACCAGAGTTACACCTGATTGGACATCCCATCAGTTCAAATTCATCATGATAGAGATGAAGCCCCGCCCCTCTTCAGGTGAGCCACCGTGAGGCGTTCACACTGATCTGAAATCATGTCTCAGGTGTCCTAACATACAGGTGAATGAGAGGGGCGTGTCCTCTTACCACGGCTGCCCCTGTCACAGAGTAGGCGTGGCCTTTCACCAGCTTCTGACGGGTGACAGCCTCCGAGTCGGCTGAGCTCGTGATCTGAAACATTTAAAAAAATAAAATCAGTTTATGAATAATATCCAAAAAACCTCCTGAGAAGCTTCTGCCACTAAACATCCCTGTTATACCCCTGTGTTTCCCCTGTTGTACCTCTGTGTTTCCCCTGTTGTGCTCCTGTGTTTCCCCTGTTGTACCTCTGTGTTTCCCCTGTTGTGCTCCTGTGTTTCCCCTGTTGTACCTCTGTGTTTCCCCTGTTGTGCTCCTGTGTTTCCCCTGTTGTACCTCTGTGTTTCCCCTGTTGTGCTCTGTGTTTCCCCTGTTGTACCTCTGTGTTTCCCCTGTTGTACCTCTGTGTTTCCCCTGTTGTACCCGTTTCCCCTGTTGTGCTCCTGTGTTCCCCTGTTGTACCTCTGTGTTTCCCCTGTTGTGCTCCTGTGTTTCCCCTGTTGTACCTCTGTGTTTCCCCTGTGTACCTCTGTGTTTCCCCTGTTGTGCTCCTGTGTTTCCCCTGTTGTACCTCTGTGTTTCCCCTGTTGTACCTCTGTGTTTCCCCTGTTGTGCTCCTGTGTTTCCCCTGTTGTACCTCTGTGTTTCCCCTGTTGTGCTCCTGTGTTTCCCCTGTTGTACCTCTGTGTTTCCCCTGTTGTACCCGTGTTTCCCCTGTTGTGCTCCTGTGTTTCCCCTGTTGTACCTCTGTGTTTCCCCTGTTGTACCTCAGTAACCTCCCCGGTTCCCCTCTGTGTTCTCAGAGTGATCTCACGTCTATGGAGCAGCCCATCAGTGACCCGCGGCACTGCGCTTTCTGGATGATGTGGAACAGATGTGGATCAGGTCGAGCCAGCTCGTGGACCTCAGCGATTCCTCCGGTGAAATCTTCGAAACCCTCCGTGGTGGATCCTCCAGACAGAGCCTCGTAACAGCCATTCAACCTGTGGTGACATCACGTGTCATTAACCCGACACCTGAGAACTTGAGAGAGACAGGCAGGTACAGGAAGTGGATGGTCTTTGACTATAGATCACAGTCTGTGGTTTTGGAGGAGTTTAATCAAACAACCAATCAATTTTCAAGCCCAATATCACAAATCACAATTTGCCTCACAGGGCTTTACAGCATACGACATCCCTCTGTCCTTTGGACCCTCACAGCTGATCAGGAAAAACTCCCCAAAAAACCCTTTAATGGGGGAAAAAAATGGTAGCAACGTGCAATAGATGTCGTACAAAACAGATCAACATGATAATAACAGTAATCCATATGACACAATGAGACAGAAAGAGAGAGACAGAGAGAGATGCAGGACAGACGGTAATGACAGTAGCTTACAACAACATTAATGAAAGTAATATTATAATTATAGTTCTGGTTACTGTGGTACAATATGTTTAAAGTATATATATTAATATCTGATAGTATACACGTGACAATAATCATGAGTTCACCTCTCACAGTAGGTCTATTTTTACAGATCATAAAAATAAAAAACAGCAGAACGAAAAAATCAAAAACTGAATGAAACAAAGATGCACGTCCAAATTGGCGTCATCGTTTCCTCATTGGTCAGAAACGCTCACACCTGCTTAGAGCTGTACTTCTCTTTTTATACATGCACATATAGGAACACACCTTATTGTGTGTGTGCGCGCAGGGCGGGGCTCTGACTCTCCCTGTTGGATAAACAAATGTGAAGAATGCAGCGACATGTAGGAACAAAGACCTGCACACACCTGACACATTGTATATTACCCACCTGTACGACTGCACTGAGCACAGCTGGTCACAGGTCATACTGGGAGGAGACACTGGGACAGTGAGAGAGGACAGGTGGGGGACAGTAACAGATCTGGCTTCAACACCTGCAGCAGAATTTAAACTGAGCTGAGGGGCATGACGTCATAGACTCACTACATGGCTGAGAGAACTTTGGGGTCCTGTTGGCCCTGGGCTGGTTGTCCTGGATTGTTTCAGACACTGACCGTGTCGTCCCGACATCCCTGGTCTGGATCAGTGTTTGTTCCATGTCATCCTGAGGCTGCACAATTAATCTGATATCAGTCATGAATTTGGCCTCCCACAGTTAAATGAACATGGCGTCATCTTGATGTTTAAAAGAGAAAACTCTGCTCCACATCAAATCAAGCGTTCCCTAAACTAACAGCAGCGCGTTCTCCCTGCGGGCTGTGGGACCTTCAGAGTGACTGCAGGCGACAAAACCAAAATCAGTTGTTCATCAGTCACCGTCTGTTGTTGAATAACACTGCTAATGTTAGCTCACTGAATCCCCATCTCAACTTTTAACGTATGGTGGATCCCCGTCTCCTCCAGCTGGCTGGCTATGTCTCCAAAGACTTTCCCATTTCAGGTCACACCTTCCTGCACCGTCTTATCAAACTGCTCTTAAAAAGGTCACAACCTCAGTACAACCTTCACTACGACCTTCATACCACATTCCATACAGCAAGCAGCGCTTGTATTTCTTCTTCTGTTGACCATCGTCCCGCCTCGTCACGTCAGATGTAGTTGAAACTGCCTGGCATTAGCAGCTGAGGCTTTTAAACACGCTGTGTTAAGTGTAACAGTTCACTGTCAGCTTTCTACATCATCTCTCACTGCTTGCGATTGGTTGGAGGCATAAATGGGCGGGAACTTGATACCGGCGGGGATTGATGCTCGCAGACAGCTGGTGTTTGTCAGAGTCGAGGAAGGATCCTTAAATGGGTGAATTTCAGGGAGGCTACACCATCAAATTGAAGGACTGTTCCAACTTTAAGGTTCCTTTGATTTCTACTAAGGACTGAGTCCTTCTTTCAGAGGATTTTCAAGGATGCATGTGTGTGTCCTCAGTGGGCGGAGCCTCTTCAATGACCTGCCACTCACTAACCTGTTCCACCATGTGTTCACCAAATGTGAAGAGGGAGTCCTGCCTCGTCTGTGTAGGACCTGACCTGGGAGGACCCGTCCTCACGAGGAGGCATCCTTGACTTTGCGAGGCACTGACATCACAGATAGTAATACTGACTATTCAAACTGGATGATGTCTCCGGATGATGTCATTAAAAGAGACTGTTGCTCTTTAAATGAAATCATCCGACTGAAGAATTAGCACCACCTGCTGCTTTTCTCCATTAAATAACTCTCGTCATCTCGTCCACAGCGGTGATGGGAAATACAGAAATTTGCTTTTTCTTGTTCTGGTTGTCTGAAAATTATTTTATGGTTTGATCTACGTTTGGATGACGGATAGCGTCCATCATCATCCTCACTGTGACCTCGTCACGTGTCCACGTTTGGTCATGGACTTTCCACGTCCACATATGGCGTCCAAGGTACCCTGGGTGTGTTGGTTGTTGACGTTCTGGGACGCCGTGTCAACTTCAGCCTGTTACATGCATTGTCTGTTTTCAAAATACACTTCTGTTTTCACAGGAAATGTACAGTTTGATACAGTCTCTTTCAAAATAAAAGTAATATGTTAGTACAACACCACTAACGAGGAGAAAGCACAACCTTTTTCATCAGTGTCTGATGCCAAAAGTCCTTGACCAAGCGCCAGTTTTCAGTGACTACAGAGTGAGAGTGGTTGGCGGCAGCTTTGGTTCATCAGGTTTTAACGGCGTCAAACGTTTTGACCTGTGACATTTAATCAGCGTTTGGACGCTCACACTGGGCTCTTACTTGGCGTAGGCCTTCTCCAGCAGGGCGCTCCAGAACTCCCTCCCCTCTGCTGAGTGGACAAACAACAGCTCTCCGTCTCTGGCCGGCAGACGGTCATCGATCACCACGTCCACCCACTCCCCGAACTGCCAGAACTACAGACAGACAGACAGACAGACAGACAGACATATGGACAGACAGCTGATCAGAGGTGGGTTTGGTGTCTTAAGGTGTTTCCAGGTGTTAGTGGAGGACTGTCAGTGGACCTGGAAGTGGAAGATGCCCGCGTACTCTCCGTCCCTGAAGCTCTGTCCGTGTGGGACGACTCGAGCCAGAACCTCCTCGTTCAGCGTCAGGGAGGCGATGGCGGCGAGCAGCCAGCAGTCACCTGTATGACACACAGGGAGAGGGCGAGCTTAGCCAGTAACTGGAGCCCAGCAGTAATCAGAACTTGGCTGTCAGATGTCGCAGTGTCCTTAAACACATCATCAGGTAACCTGAAACCTGACTGGCTGGACTTTCCCAGGTGTTCCCTTTGTTACTACGGAAACTATTTCACTGTTGTGAGTCAGCTGCCGCCCACCTGTGTGTTTACTGACAACTCTCTATCTCTTTCTCTCTCTCTCTCTCTCTCTCTCTCTCACACACACACACACACACACACACACACACACACACACACACACAGCTGAACCATGAAATGAGATCAGTGTGTTTTCACCTGGATACATCTCCATGGTAAAGGCTGCTGCCTCGCTCAGAGAGAACAGGAACCTGAAGGTGGTTCTCACCTGTTAACTCTGAGCTTCACACGTTCATACAGTCTGCATATCCTGTCTAATGGGTGAACTGAACAACATTTTACAAGAGGAATTAAAGTTAGTGGCTGAGTGGATAATGAGCAATAAATTAATTCTTAATGTGGAAAAAACAATAAACAATATTTCGGTTGAACATGTACATGAGACAAAAGTGCTGGGTGTAATCTTGGATCGTAAATTGTCGTGGTCCAAACAAATTGATACTGTTGTTAGCAAAATGGGAAGAGGTGTGTCAGTCGTAAAATAATTTCTAAATTTTTGTCTCCAGATGTTAGGAGGCAGGTTTGAATGCTTTGGTTTTGTCGCAACTCGATTTTGTTTTGTAGTTTGGTCAAGTATTTCAGTTAAGGACTTGAAAAAATTACAAGTAGCTCAGAATAAAGCTGCACGTTGTGCTCTGTCGTGTTCTTACAGAACCAATGTGACCAGCATGCATGATAGTCTGGACTGGTTATCTATAAGACAAAGGTCTACCTATGCTTTATTACATTTTCTAAGAAATATACTTGTGACAAGAGCAGTGAAATTATTGTATGAAAGATTACTCTCCCATTTTACTCAACATAGTTATCTAACAAGAAGTGCATCAGAAAGAAGGTTCATATTGCCGAAAGTGAGAATAGGTATAATACAGAGAACAGCTCTGTGCAGAGCTATGGTTGACTGGAATTGTCTGCCAGATCATATTGCTCATGAAAGGTTCAAAATTCAGTTAAAACAGTATCTCTCAGTATTTAATGAATTATTATTTAACATATTTCATATTGTTAAATTGGAATAATTTTAGTTTGAATTGAATTTTATTCAGTGTATATCCTTTTTGGAATTAATGTGTGTCAAATGTGGTCAAAATACAAAGATAAGGTCATTTCAGACTGATTTTCTTTTCTCTGTGTATTAACATTACATTATTTAAGGTAGTAAAGTACGGAATGAAATCTGAATGTGGAAAATGAGTTAAGGGATTTTGTAAATCTGTGATGTCCGTTAAATGATGACCATTATATTTTCCTATGTGGTTAGTTTATTACTGAGGCAGCTGTCATTGTTTTGTTTTGTGTAAGAATGTCTATGCGTATGTTGTATGTATGTTGGACCCCAGGAAGAATAGCCGATGCTGTTGCTGGCTAATGGGATCCTAATAAAAGAAAGAAAGAATACAGCTAGCTTAGCTTAGCATAACAACTGGAAACACAGGGAAACAGTTAGCTTAGCATTAAGGCTGGAAACACAGTGAGACAGTTAGCTTAGCATTAAGGCTGGAAACAAAGTTAGTTTAGCATTACAACTGGAAACACAGTTAGCTTAGCATTACAACTGGAAACAGTTAGCTTAGCATTACAACTGGAAACACAGTGAGACAGTTAGCTTAGCATTACAACTGGAAACACAGTTAGCTTAGCATTACAACTGGAAACACAGGGAGACAGCTAACGTTTTAGCATAAAACTGCAAACACACAGAAACAGCTAATGTAGCTTAGCATAAGAACTGTAAATAGGAAAAACTGTAGCTTAGTCTAAACACAGTAAACCGGGGAGCTTTAAGGAGAGCTGGAGTAGCTGTCTTTCATATTCAGTCAGTCAAAGTGAAGTGAGTTTTTAGTGATCTCAGATGTCAGATCTCAGATCAGTCAGGTGAGGTGTAGTTCTGGTGGTTGATGTGTTGTCTTGGTTCAGGGATTTCAGGGCTGGTCGTCCTCTGACTGTCTGCAGCTGATCTGAGCTGATGTTCTTCAGCCATTAACATGAGCAGGAGCTGCAGCTGCAGGCAGACACACCTGCAGACGACTCAGGGCTGAAAACCTTCCTGCTGACTGGTTTCTCAGGTTAAAAAATAATTTCAAGTATAATTTCATTTAATATAAGAATAAGAACTGTCCATCAGTCAGTGACGTCTCTTTCCACTCTGTTTGTGTGCAGACGACTAATAAAGTTATTTGAGGTGGAGCTGAGAGTGTCAGTTACTAGGACCAGTTCTTCCAGTCTGACCAGCTGCAGAATAAATAAACTGCTTTATAATTACACAGTGCTCCTGAACGCACCGAGGACATTCACTCTGCAGAAGGACGACTCTGAGGGACTGAGGGACCTGAATTCATCATGTTCTACTTTAAACAGTTCTTTACTGCTGACGTACACACCTGACGTACACACTTGATGGACACACCTGACGGACACACCTGACAGACACACCTGATGGACACACCTGACGTACACACCTGACGTACACACCTGACGGACACACCTGACGGACACACTTGATGGACACACCTGACGGACACACCTGACGTACACACCTGACGTACACACTTGATGGACACACCTGACGTACACACCTGACAGACACACCTGACGTACACACCTGACGTACACACCTGACGGACACACCTGACGGACACACCTGACGGACACACTTGATGGACACACCTGACGTACACACTTGATGGACACACCTGACGGACACACTTGATGGACACACCTGACGGACACACCTGATGGACACACCTGATGGACACACCTGACGGACACACCTGACAGACACACCTGATGGACACACCTGACGTACACACCTGACGTACACACCTGACGGACACACCTGATGGACACACCTGACGTACACACCTGACGTACACACTTGATGGACACACCTGACGTACACACCTGACAGACACACCTGATGGACACACCTGACGGACACTTTATCAATAAAGATTTTACAAACCCAACTCAGCACAGCAGGAGATAAACCCCACTGCTGAGGCATCAGTAAAAACTATCAGACAGAATTCTGTGTTTGTTTGTTTGTTTGTTTGTTTGTTTGTTCTCACCCAGAGCTCCCTGGCAGATGTCGGTCCTGCTGGCTCCAGAGACAATGAACTCGGGGTCACTGGTCAACTCCTGCCCAGAAAACACAACAAACATCAGGTCAAACTTTCAGGTATGATGATGTCGTTCACACGCGCTCTGCAGAACAGGAACAACAGGAAGTTCAGTCAGCTGTGTTCTTGTTCAGCCGCTTTGATATTGAGACAACACTGGAACAAACCGGTTCACTGAATCCGACCACAGCCGCCGACCAGACTCAGCTGCCATCTTAACAACAACATCACTTTTTGATTTGCCACAAGGTGTCATCACGACTAACGCCACCTCAGCCGGTTCGTATGAAATCTAACCAGTTTGATCTCGTACTGCAGAGCGAACTGACACCAGGAATCTGTCAGCAACACTTTTATGATAGAAACATGTCACGTCTGAAGCACAAGACCTCAAACAACGGTCTTTTCATAGATTCATGCTGTGTTTGGTGGGCTGTGACTGGTGGGCTGTGTTTGGTGGGCTGTGTGGAGGCTGTCAAGAGGACAGGACAAACTCTAATAATAATGGTTATGACAGACTGCATTTTTTAAGGACGCTTCAACTTTGAGTAAAACTGTCACCTTTTAGTCAGCTATCCAATCACAGTGAAGGAGGGGCGGAGCAAAAAGCCTATCACAAGACCAACGTCACATGTCAGCTCAGACAGTATCTATTGTTTCATACCTTCCTGAAATCTTACCGGGGTTTCTGACACCATCTGTGCACATCACAAACTGGAAAAAATTTAATTCAGTAAAACGTAACGTCTTGTTAGTCGTCTTATTGTCTCGTCATCTTGTCACTGCTCCAAAAATCACCAGCTGGTTTGGTTCAACTTAACCCTTAATTTAGCCGGTTAAGTGGGATTTGTACTTGTGCAGCAGACCCTTCACCGCAGCCGACACATGTGGCCTACACTGTACACGGTGGTGTGTCTGTGTCACTGTGCAGTTACACCTCCAAAACACTGGTAGGCAGCAGAGGTTTCTGTGAAGTGCTGTAAAGTTTAGTTGATTCAAAACACACATTAAACACACTAAACACACATTAAACACATTAAACACACATTAAACACACTAAACACACACTAAACACACAAATTAAACACACATTAAACACACTAAACACACACTAAACACACAGATTAAACACAAATTAAACACACATTAAACACACATTAAACACATTAAACACACAGTAAACGCACAGTAAACACACATTAAACACACAGTAAACGCACATTAAACACACAGTAAACACACATTAAACACACAGTAAACACACATTAAACACACAGTAAACACACATTAAACATGGCTTAATAGAGACAGTTTCAAACACAAATCAGCTTCACTATAACTCGCAGCATTCACAGACAAACACTTGTCTTTATCTGGACACATTTTCCCCACAAATTCAACATGCTAACGTTATTAGCACAAGTCTATGGCATTTTACATTGTATAAATTAGCCTAGCAGCTAGCGATCTTTCCCTCTGCTCATATAAAACCAGGGACAACAGCAACATGTAACAAAGGTAACGGCACATAATGTGGCTCCATTACAACTCACAACGTTCACTGACAACTGTCTTATACTAAACATGTTTTCCAAACAAATACAACATGCTAACGTTATTAGCACAAGCCTATGGCATTTTGCTTTATATAGATTAGCCTAGCGACCAGCGGAGATTTCTTCTTCCTCCATCCAGTCACATGTCCTCCATCAGCTGATGGAGTCACCTCAGATCACAGATCTGTCCTTTCGTCCATGTTGGACTTGACTTTGGAAAATAAAATGATATTTTCAGTAAATTCATTATTGATCGATCTTAAGTAAATATGTTGGATTATCTTCTGTTCCATTGATCAGAAACCTTTTTACTTTTTCTCCTCAGGTCTTTATGGAGCAGCTCCACCCAAACACTCAAACACTCATTAGAGTGGGAGCAGCCCAGTTTAACCACAGCCCCTATTGTCAACTTGCAGCTGGGCGTCGGCATCAGAGAACTAACTCTGATCACACTTAACCCGTATACGTCACCCACAATCTATGATCTCATCTATAATCTAATCTCATCTATAACTGATCTATAATCTATAATCTCATCTATAATCTATAATATGACCTATAACTGATCTGTAATCTGTAATCTATAATCTTATCTATAATCTATGATCTGATCTATAATCTATAGCGCGCAGTGTGACGTCAGTCAGGTGCAACGGGCCGCAGGTGCTGCAGCTGCAGGAAGTTACACAAACCTTAAACCAGACTTCATTCACAAAGTCCTGAGTTGTAATTCTTCACAAACAAACAAACAGCTGATCAATCAGATCAGATCAATCAAAGTCATCAGACACCACAGGATCAATAACAGACATTATTGATTGCTGATTAAATGACTTTCTCCTCCTGAACCAGCCAATCAGAGCCCAGCTCACTGATGAGGTGACGTCAGTATTAAAGAAGTCAGTTGTGTGTGTGTGTGTGTGTGTGTGTGTGTGTGTGTGTGTGTGTGTGTGTGTGTGTGTGTGTGTGTGTGTGTGTGTGTGTGTGTGGGACTGACCGTGGGTCTCTGCCAGGACACCCCCGGACCTTGTAGGAGCCCGGGCCCAGGTCCTTGAAGCCCAGGGAGGAGCTCATCGCCGGGAACGTGTCGTCCTGGAACAGGCGGCCGGTGTCGAAGCAGCGCTGCCGCAGAGCCTCGTAGTCCTGGTTCAGGTACTTCACCGCCTGGCCGCACGAGCCGATGCCCCGGCCCGTGTCCCGGTGGTGCTGCAGGGTGCTCGCGATGCCCGCCATGCTGCTGGGTCTGGAGCCTGGAGCCTGGAGCCTGGAGGGTCTGTGCGGTCCGGGAAAGTTTTGGAGAGTCTGCAGGAGAGTCCGCAGGTGCGTGATGCCAGGAAGGGAGTTTGACTGTTCTGACATCTGAGACACCGACAAGGTGACGGAGTCACAGGTGAGACTTCCGGCCAGTACCTTCACAATAAAAGCCTCCTGTTGAATCACTTTTTACAATTATAGATACAAACCAACATGACGTCATTAACAGGTTTGACTTCTTCAACACTCCCACTGTGAGACTGTGTCCATGTCCCCCTGTCCTCAGACTCATTATCAGAGAGACATGTCCCCTCCACCTGTCCACACAAAGACACAGGCACTGTGTCTGTGTCTGCATGTGTGTCTCTGTGTCTCTGTGTGTCTGTGTGTGTCTGTGTCTGCGTGTGTGTCTGTGTGTGTCTCTGTGTGTCTCTGTGTGTGTCTGTGTGTGTCTCTGTGTGTCTCTGTGTGTGTCTGTGTGTGTCTGTGTGTGTGTCTGTGTGTCTCTGTGTGTGTCTGTGTGTGTCTCTGTGTGTGTGTCTGTGTGTCTCTGTGTGTGTCTGTGTGTGTCTGTGTGTGTGTCTGTGTGTCTCTGTGTGTGTCTGTGTGTGTCTCTGTGTGTGTCTGTGTTTGCGTGTGTGTCTTTGTGTGTGTCTCTGTGTCTCTCTGTGTCTCTGTGTGTGTGTCTCTGTGTGTGTCTCTGTGTCTCTGTGTGTCTCTGTGTGTGTGTGTCTCTCTGTGTGTCTGTCTCTGTGTGTCTCTGTGTGTCTCTCTGCACTATAAAAACAGTGACATATTTTGGGACGTTGAAACAGGAAACAGACACATCACATTAAAATCCATTTAAATTCCCACTGAAGCTTTAACAGCAGCTGCAGGTTTGTTCGTGATGTCACTTCCTGTATTCACATGTTTGAGTCTGTGTTTTTGAAGCTCTGATTGTGAAGGGTCAGCGTGTGCTGCAGTCTGTGTGAGATGTGTGTTGACGGAGCAGGAAGGGCGCGTTCATGTTGGCTCCACTAGGCTTCATTCCTTACAGCTCAGTCACTGCCTCCACCCACACACACCGTGACACACCCACCATCACGTGTCCCTGCTCTCCCCACGGCACACTCTGATTGGATCACAGAGATGATGATGTCACATCTCAGGGAAGATCTCCGGTTTTATCAACATGACAAGAAACTGAGGACGCAGAAGCCGTTTCTCAATACTCAAGTACGGCAGTTCGGACTTGTGGACTTGGCAAGTTCGGACTTGGCAAGTTCGGACTTGGCAAGTCCACGCGAAAGTCCGGACTTCCCAAGAACGTGAGGACGGGAGTACAGTCATTTCTGCTTTTGGAACAGCAGCGAACTTGATGATGTCACCACCTCCGCTGGCCTTGGCTGTTGTGCTGTGTTGTAACATGCATTTAGAATAAAACAATATAAACACAGCGCAGCCCTGGGTCTTTGACATTGTAAGAAATTAATATGTATATGTTTTTAACGTTCCAACATATATAACTGACATACAAAAACATATAAATAGCCAAAATATTTTCATAAAATGTCTTTTAAAACCTTTTCCCTGTAGCTGGCTTCTGATTATAATAAAAAGTCAAGTTCGGGGGGAAAAGTTTGTGGAGAGTTGGTGGTTATTGTGATCGTGAGCATTGGTGAGATGGAAATCAAAAATCAATAACGGATCGGAGAAGGCGTCTTGGCGCAGTTATTGCCGCTGGACTGCTGTACCTGCAGGCTGAGGAGGAGGCTGCCCAGCAGAGGAGGAGGCTGCCCAGACGTGCGATGCTTGCATGTCTGTTTGATATGTTTGTCCAGTTGTGGACAAAGTACCAGGAATATCACAACAAAGAACAAAACTCAGTCACAAGTAAAAGTGCTGCATACCAATTCTGACTTGAGTAAAGTATCTGGGTATTGTCAGCAAAATGTAGGACTACTTAAAATTAAAAGTTCAAAGTACTCATGATGCAGAGTGACCCAATTTCAAGTGTTGTGATCATCATATACATGAATATGTGTTGAGTATTAATTGCTCGTCGTAGGCTACATGTGAACAGCATTTAAATGTTGTCATGGTAGAACTGATTTTAACACCTTTCACTGGTGCACTAGTCTGATCTATAACAACACACAGCAACTTGTAAATATGAAACAACAACATATAAAACAAACTATCTGAAAAGTAACTATAGCTATCAAATAATGTAGCTTGAGTAGAATGTACAGTATTTCCCTAAGTATATGGAAATACCCAAAGTACATCAAATTTGTACTTAAGTACAGTAGCTATTTGAGTAATAACTTAGTTACTGTCCATCACTGCATTTGTCTCACCAATATGCTTTCTGTCTATTTTTAATGGAGACTTGACAGTTTACTTGGTTCACCTAGAAAAAACAAAAGCAGTTTAATATTCAGTCTGACATTTTATTGAAGTGTTGAGTTGTAGATTGTGGTGCTGTTGAACTGTACTGGATTACACTGACAGCAGCTTCTCATTTAGTCTGTCCTCACCAATATAAACGGATCAAACAGATCAGATGTGAAGAGGAAAAGTTTATTCAGCCACACTTCAGACATCAGGTTAACAATTCATATCAGATAATCAATATATAAAATGCTGTTGAATAAATACAATAAAGACAATTAATACTAAATACAATAAATAAATAAATTACAATAAATTCTTAAAATCATTATTGAATGGTAAAAACATGTAGGCCTAAATAAGCAAAAGAATGCAAAGAATAATAATATGTTACAACATTTAATAATATAAGAATATATCTTGTCTGGGACTGAATGTTGCCCATTAGACATTCCTCAAACAAATTTAATTTCATATTTAACCACTGCAGAGATAATCAGCCACGAATTTCAAAAGGACTACCTGAGAGAGGCTGCTCTCTGGGGCAGCCTGAGCGCTCATACACACGTTTATTATCTATGAGCGCTGACACCGCTGTCATCTAGCGGACCTCAGTCACATCCAACTGGGCTCTATGTTAAAACATCGACCACGGCTCTGACGTTTCCTCACTTGTCATTTTCCGATGACTGTTGCGAAATGCATGCTGGGATACCTGGCTGTCAGAAGTCCACACAAGTCTGCTCCGATGCATCCCTGGTGAAATGGGCGTGGCGAGAACACATCCGGGAATTTGGACTGAACTTCGCCAGATGTGAACTTTGAATTGGAACAGTACTTGGGCTGTGACTGATGACGTGTCACAAGGCCACGAGAACACAAGTCCGCACAAGAACGCGTATTGAGAAACGGCTAGAGACTCACGTCCACACTGCTGTTGTTGCTGCAGGTGAGGTGGGCGGGACTTTGGATGAGGTGTGGCACAGCTTCCTGTTTGTACTGAAGAAACTCCACACTTTATTTTTTATCCTTTTTTCACAGGTTTGATTCAAAGATGTTGAAAAATGTTTTTATTCCCTCAGCAGATATATTTCATTTATTAATCTTAGTGTCAGTGAGACAACTTCATCTGTCCACCTACATCATCATCATCATCATCATCACTACACAGGTGTGTCTGATCAAACATCATCATCATCATCATCATCATCTTTGATATGAGTGTGTAAAGTAAGACAGAAATGACCCTGTCATGTTTTAGATATGAACAAGGAACAGACATGTCTGTGACTGATGTGCACACATGAAGAACACAAGTTAGGAAAGTAAATACAAACAGAACTCAGGTGTGCTCTGACGTCATGATGTCATGATGTCATGTGATGGACCCGTTTTCATTAGTCGGGCAGATCTGAGGTCAGAGTGTCCCTGTTTCCTCTATGAGCCCATAGACTGTGTTTTATTATGTGTTTGTTTTTACAGCGTTAATATTTTTATTGCTGTGAGTTAAAAGTGTTGTGTGTCATTGTAAAGTGCTGAGTCACTGTTAGAAAGAGAGAACAAATAATGTGCATAATCATCATTGTTAACATTTATCTCATGTGTTTGTTGGCCCTCAGTTACAATCAGTGAATCTCTTTTCACATGTGATCAGTCAGTTGATGGGTGGGTATAAAAGCAGCGATCACAGTGCGTAAGACGCACGATGGCTTATTTGGCTCTGTCAGAGGATGCAGTGGATGTGAGACTCTGGAGGAGCAGATCCTCAGGGACCAGCAGGACCTACTGGCCAACGATGATGAGTGGCGTATGAGCCGGTTCTGACTGCTGCGTGTGGTGCTGCTGGATCTCTGCGCTGCGTTGGGGCCAACGTTACGAAGAAGCACCCGCAGCAACCAAGCTGTGTTGGTGCAGTGCTGCACAATGTGCCACTACTGCTTGATGTCCCGACCCTTGACCTTTGTCCCAAGGCATCTGAGCCAAATGCTGCTGCTGCTGCTGTGCGCCAGCGACTGGATGTGATGCGTCATTTATGAACTGTTTATGACTCTGGAAGCTGTAGAACTGAGCCCCTCATTTAGAGTGTTTATTTCAGACAGTCAGCTTTCAGTCTGAATAAGTCAGCACCCGTGAACACATTCATATGTGACACTTCTTCTTCTTGGCTTGTGACACAGTCTGACAGTGACGGCAGCATTTACAGCATCAGCCACCAGCTGCAGTTTGAGCCTCAGTAACATCCACACTGAGTCCACCAAACATTGTCTTTTTCTTTTCAGTCTCTCCAACAACTTCAGTTTCACCGTGTCAACTTGTCAACTTCCTGTTAGCCATGCTCTGCTTCCTGCTGCTTCACTGCCCATTTATAGGCACCTGTGGGCGGGGCCAAACACTTGCTCACCTGCGCCACATTTCAAGGTGATTGTGATTTATTAAGGGAAACCTGTGTGGGACATGCGTGCACAGTGTCATAAACCAGGATATTTCTGAACTTCGTCATTTGTCACCTTTTCTGTACAGTTTTATAAATGAAGCCACAGGACATAAAAGTTGAGATGGCACATGCTAAGCTAGTTAGCTTTAGCAGGAGTGTTGTCATGGAGATTTAGCTGTTGGTTCATTAACCAGTGAGGCGTTAGCTTTAGCTGAGGTTAGTAGTGGTGACCTTTGTGTTCTGTTGTGAGACACCATGAAAAAACATTCAAATCAAACACAAACAGAAATTTTTATTGTTTCGTAATTGATGACATAATTAATCAATAATGAATCTTTAGTCTGTAATAAAACATGTTTTATTCAAAGATGAATAGAGTTTTGAAAACATTGAAAGAGACTTCCTGTTACAGTTTTAACTAGGACACCAGCTGCAGGTGAAAACTCCCAGCATGCTCCTGGAGCCGGCGGCACTCAGTTGATGGCGAGGCACAGCCACTGCAGGAAGAGAAGAAGAAGAAGAAGGGGTCACTGATGATGTCGTGACCAACATACAGCCTGTAGAGGGCGCCAACAGCACTCTGTGTTGGTATAATGGTCTGAGTAGAGACCAGTACAGGACCAGGTGTACCTGCTGCAGGTCCAGTTGGATTTTCCCCTGGTTCTTCTTATCCAGAGTCCTGAACATCTCTGAGGAGGAAAATAAATGTATTAAAAAACTTTATTTAAAATAAATGAAAAACTTTATTCGAAAAGACAACGGGAAAAAATAGTATTACGTATTAATAGCAGTATTAACAGTAGTATTACTAGAAATATTAATAGTAGTATGGTATCCGTGGCCTCGCTAGCACGCCGGCTCTGCAGCCCCGCTTTTGCTTCCACTCCCTGCGGCGCCATCGCCTCCTCCCTGTGGGGATGGTAATCCACTAGGAGCCGGGGCTCCTTGCTATGTCCACCAGGATGCCATGTGAGCGGTGAAACTCGGCCGTAACACTCATCTCACTGCAGATTCCGATCTTCAGGAGATCATGCCGGCTGTAAATCTTATCCTGACCAAACGTACATGAAACGATGAACAAAACCAACACAAACAGATGTACAAAGCACCAAAAGGAAAAGCTCCGAGCCCCTGCAACTACTCATGGCACAACTACTCGTGGCGCCATCTTTCTCTCTCCAAGCCAGTTTCTCCAGGAAAGTCCCCTCGGTCCACCAGGCTATATCCCTATACCGCCTGAGCCATCCTCTCACTTCAATACCACCCAAGTCAGCAAGTCAGACCTCCACGTAGTTTGGCTGGATCTGGCTAACGCTAATGGGTCTGTCCCCACCAGCCCTCAGCTTCTTCAACATCCCACTATGCATCCACGACCTCATAACCAACTACTTCAACAACCTCCAAGTCTGCTACTCTGCATCAACAGCAACAGCTGGGTGGTACCAACTGCATAAGGGAATAGCAATGGGTTGTTCCATCTCCCCAATTCTCTTCACAGCAGCCTTTGAGGACATCCTAGTCAGAGGAAGACATATGGTGAGAGGAGCCATCCGAAGCTACATGGCTGATGTCACCATGGTCCTCCAGACTGCAGCATGCATTGTTACAACCCAGTAGATGTCTAGGGGTAAGGGAAGCAACATAAAACCAAACAAGTAAGTGAATAAGGCAATCTGCCGTTTATTCAGTCACAAAACAAATATAATAACAGCTACGCTTCATAAAGAAAGCGGTACAGAAAAGAAAAAACCTGGTCGGAGACTCTGTAAAACAACCCACAGCTCGGGCTTCACGAAAAGAGCCTCGGCGTTAAATTACATTTAAACAAAACAAACTCAGAGAAGGGCGGTGGGTGACGGCAAACCATAAAACGATTAAAACAAAACTCTGACCTGTCACCAACCAAAATAAACACCCCAGCTAACTTACCTAATAGTGGCGGAGGGCCACCCAGAACAACAAAACAAACCTGGCTGTCTGCTCTACGACTTACCTGACAAATAAAACAACATGTAAACCGACACCCATAAACCTAGTGATCTATACATCCAATAACTACGTGTGTGCACAACGATATGTGGCTACGCTAAGAAACAATGTCCTAATGCCCTGTGATTCCCCAGACACACACATAAGGTACAGATCACGGCAACTGCAAAATACAAAGGAGTGAGGCGGACTGCTCAGATTAAATCACAGCCGCCATTGCTCTTGACTGCGTGCAGCTTTTAAAGGTTCAGACGAGAGGCCAGCGAGGCGGTGATTGGCCAAAACCAACGACGACAGCGAGAGGGCCTGCCGACCTGTAAGCGGGGGAACACTGAACAGCAGCAGAGGAGGGCGGGCTGGAGGCGTGGTTCACCGGGGATTGCCTCCAGAAGAGCAGACAATTAGACATACACATAATAGATTGACAGGTGCTGGCCGAATAACTCACACAATGACGTGCACAGCACATTAAACACAGAAAATAAATGTACAAAGGTCCGGAGACCGTAACAGCATGAATAGGCTCCTGAAGAGGTTTGAGGAACTGTTCACATGGGCCAGGATGAAGATCAAGCCATCAAAGTCTTGCAGTGTCTCAATCCGCAAAGGAGCCAGGAGAGATGACATCTCCTTCTCAGTGGACAGCGAGGAGATTCCACACTTAGCAGAACAGCCGGTGAAAAGCCTTGGAAGGCTATACACAGCCAACTGACAAAAACATGGCTGTCTCCGTGACTTCACAGCTCACCGCTGGTCTAAAGAAGATCGACCAAAGCCTACTTCCTGGCAAGTTCAAGGTCTGGTGCTACCAGTTCACCCTATTCCATCGCCTCATGTGGCCCCTAAAGCTTTGTCACATCCCCTCTTCAGCAGTCCTGAAGATGGACACTAAGGCAAATAACTAAATCTGGAAGTGGCTATTTCTTCCCTGATGCCTGTCAAACTCCGCTCTATTCGGGGAAAACATCCTGAGGCTTCCGTTGAAAACCATCAGCCTGGGCTACAAACTGGAGAAGGTGAGACTGCTGTTCAAACTAAAGGATTCACCTGATCCAGTGGTGCAGAGTGCCAAAGCCCAGGTCCGTACCGGAAGAAGAGGTTGTGGGGTTGGTGCAGCATGGCACAGCAGGGTTTGGATTGCGAACACCACCCAAGCCATGGTCCAATGCCTCAAGGGAGGAGAAGAAGCAGCTTGTGATTTTAGAAGTCGAGAGGGAGGAAGAGGAGGGCTACAAAGTCATGGCTGTGAAGGGAGATGGACAACTTGGGAGATCGTCACCGACAAGTCTATCACGTGGTCTGATTTGTGGAAGTTGCCCCAAGTAAGGCTAAGTTTCCTGATTAGAGCTGCATATGACACCCTCCCAAGCCCACAAAACTTGCACTGCCGGTACGGCACAGAAGAACCGTGCCATCTTTGTGGCCATCAAAGTCCCAGCCTACAGCACATCCTCTGTGGCTGCAAGACTGCACTGACCCAAGGGCGCTACAGGTGGTGCCACGATCGAGTCCTGCGGAAGCTAGCAGAAGCCACCGAGGCATGCAGGCTCAAAGTAAACAGAGCCAGCCCATCAACATCACACCTGCCCATCCAGGTCATCAGAGAAGGAGGAGAGGTGCTCAGCAGCACAGTTAGAGAGAGGTCCTTGCTGAAACCTGGAGGGGAGTGAGCCCCTACAGCTGACCTGGGTCGCCAGTTGAAGTTCCCTCAGGAGATCACCACAGCCTCCCTCCGGCCAGACATTGTGATATGGTCCACCATCACAAAGATGGTCGTTATGGCCAAACTGACCGTGCCATGGGAGGATGGGCTGGAGGCTGCCTTCGAATGGAAGAAGAAGTATGCAGAATTTGCAGCTGAATGCACACAAGCTGGGTGGAGAGCACACACCTTCCCAGTGGAAGTTGGCTGTAGAGGCTTCACTGGAACCTCCACCCAGCGGTTCCTTAAAACCCTTGGCATCAGAGGCGCCAAACTGGAGAGGCTCCTGAAAGACCTGGCAGAGGAGGCAGAGCAAAGGTGTTTCTGGCTCTGGCTCCACAGAAAAGATAAGGTTGGGGGAGAGACAGATCCTAGGGCCAGCTGCAGGGGGTGGCAGGGAGACGTCCTTGCCACTGCTCCACCACCCGGAGATGTTCCAGGATTAAAGGAGCGAAACATCAACGAAGGGCGTCTCCCGGCTGATGACCCTGCAGCCGGACCAAAGGCACTGGCGGAAGTGCGACAGGCAGAAGCCTTGCAGGTGGTCTCACCTGTGCTTACACCTGATCTGCACAGGTAAAATATTTTTGTGAGATGTGATGTTATCAGGAAAGTGATAGATGGAATTTGATTAAATTTAGTGATTGCTTAAAAACTTACTTATTTGAATTGGATTGTTTTTGTTAAAAACTGTAAGTAATAAAAGAGAATTTCCATATTTTAGAAAAATTCTGATTAAAAGTGAGATTAAAAGTAATTTCATAATTGTTTGAAATAGGTAAATAAATTAAATTTATTTAAAAGAGTATAAATATTTGGTTTGCAGTGGTATTTTTAAAAATAGCATTAAACATTGACAATCGTAATAAATATATTTAATAACATGAAATTGATTGTTAAAGTTAGTTAATGATGTTAATCTGATTATTGGGTATATTTGTTAACTGATGTCTGACTGATTCTGATTAATACTTTAATTTTACTGATTTAACTAAAGTGATGAAGATAAGAGACTTCAGTTAAATTGATTTGATTGATAATACTGATTGAGTTGACTGATTTAATTAACATGATTTTATGGTCTCTTCTTTATGGTTATCAACCTATAACTGACTTTTTCTTTGAGTGGAAAACCAACTGCTTCATTAAAGAAAAGGAAATGAATAGAGTTGTTCAGCATCCTCTGTCCTCCTCTATGCTGAGTCGAGTTTAGGCAGGCATTGAGGCTGAAAACCAAAAGAACTTGACAAGCATTGAGAGTATTATAAGTTGAGACTCACTGAAGAGCAGCTCCAGTCGGATCAGGCAGCTGATGAAACAGTCAAAGTCAATGGCATAACTGTTGTCGGCGTATCGACTGACGATCTCCTGAATTACTGCGCTGTTCACCTGGAAACCTGAATACAGGAAGAGGAAGAAGAACAGGACAAGGAGGAGGACAAAGAACAGGGAGGATCCAGCAGATGGAGATCAGGAATCATTTTTGTGTTGATCTAAGTGGTAGAACTGTTTCAGTAGGGAGAACCATCTCTGAACCTTTCTGTCATTTCTAAACTTTTATGGGACCTGAATCATCTTTAGGGAACCATGAAACTTCCTTCAGAACCTACAAAAGCTCCCAGAACATGTGGGATGAAACTGGAAACATGTTCTCTAAATAATCAACAGAATCATCCAGTGAAGATATTCAAACAATAAAGATCCCAAAATGTTCTTTTGACCCCATCGATCCAGTGAGGAGCTCTGGACCTCCATCAGGTTCTGCTTAAAGAAACACTTTGAACCCTCTGTAAAGAACCGTGGATATCAGATCAGGATCCTCACCAGCTTCAGCCAGAGCTGATCTCATCTCATGACTGCTCATCGTACCAGAACCATCTGAGTCGTGACTCTTAAAGATCTCCTGCAGAACCAGGGCACACCAAGAAGAAGAAAGGAATAGCTCCGTCACTAACAGTCACAGAGTGGCAGGGCAAACAACACTTGCATCCTTGTATTTTTTTTAAATATATGATGTATATTTTGGTGTATTATATATTTCTGTATATTCCACTTTTTCTGTATTTTTGAGTACTTATGTCAATTCTGGTACATTGAGAGCAAGTCTACTGGAGTCAAATTCCTTGTATGTACACACTTACACGTACAAATAAAGCTCATTCTGATTTGAATCCACCTTAAATATGAAAAGTGTGACTGAGTTTAGTTTGTATTCAGTTACTTTAAAATGTATATTAAAGGCCCAGTCTCTTTTACTAGCCACTGGTGTGAACACATTTAGACAAATAAAGGCCTGTCTCAAATACAGGCCTGCTGACTTCAGGGACTGAAGCTAATAATAGCCCGGGGCTACTGATAGCAGTTTACGATATTAAAGCTGCATGACATCAGACTTGTCAATTAATAATCACAAAATAATTAATCACACTTTAAGACAATCAATCAAGAATCAGGCTTGTTTAGTTTAATTCTTTTAATGTTTTCTGTCTGTCTTCCTGCCTCACCAGGTATTTCTGGATCTTCATCCAGAGACGATGAAACTCCAGCAGACCCAGTTTACTGCTGCCGTCCATCTGAAGATCAGTTAAAGATCCAAAAACAGAACTGTCTGTCTGTCTGTTTGCACACGTTGAAATCTTAATATATGTTTTTCTAATTTATTCTGTTTGTGATATTCATGAACAGGATCTCAAGATGCAGCTGGAGGGAGGAAGATGTCCAGTTTGGAGATCTCAGAATTGCGTCTCTGCTGTTTGCAGATGATGCACTTCTGTTGGCTTCATCACACCGTGACTTCCAGCATGACCTGGGTCATGGTACTGCTCCGTAGACGACCACGATAATGAGACATCTGTCAACAGTTGATAGGACACGTCTGCTCACTGGCTCAGAGAGGACTCTCTGTTCTGAAGTTTGGATCCATGGAGGTGGTCTCTGACTGACTTTTGAGTCAGTCAGAGACTGACTTTAACATTGGCATGTTAAAGGGAAACATGCCATTTTTTATCCACGTCATCACAGTGTGGCCAGAGCAAAGCTGCATTAACCTCACATTAAACACACATTAAACAAACATTGAACACACATAACACACATTGAACACACATTAAACACACATTGAACACACATTAAACACACAAAACACACACTGAACACACATAAATACAAAACACACATTAAACAAACATTGAACACACATAAACACACATTAAACACACAAACACACATAAATACATAAACACAAACACATAACACACATTAAACACATTAGACACATAACACACATTAAACACACAATAAATGCACATAAACACACATATTACATACACATTAAAACACACACTGAACACACATAACATATTAAACACACATAAACACATATTAAACACACATAAAAACATATTAAACACAACTCCATAACTCGCAGCATTCACTGACAAAACAACTGTCAAGTTGTTTGGAGCGGTCACAGATGGCTGTTTTCAGTGAGGAGATGGTCCAAGTGCCTTTTTGATGCCGTCATCAGCCTGATGTTACCTGTGTTAGCAGGTGATTGAATATCACTGCAGAGCTGTAGCCAGGAGCTGTTGGCACAGCGTCGAGAGGCACATTGAAGTTTTCTCCTCACAGATCTGAGGGCCTGTAGGGTCTTGTCGTTGGGGGTGTATTAATAGTTAATGAGAGCAGTGCGCGTCTCCTCCAGGATTGGAGCCAATTCTGTTAAACTGGCCTTCCCAGCTTCTTGCCAAAAACTGACAGGGCCGTGTTGTGATGCCAGTACTGCTGGGCAGAGCAGGACCTGTGAATCCTCTAAAGACAGAGGAAGGCTGTAGCTTTTACTGGGTCAGACATTTTGCTGCTGTGGATGTGGGGGCTCCCTTTGGTTTTACACTACGTAACTGTTTTGCCTGTAGCTTGACCTGCAGATCACAAAGTAGTGGTCTGTGTCGCAGACTGCGCTGTGCAGGCTGCGGGTTTCAATCAGTGACGCGTGTTATGACCAGATCTTCATCTGAACGAGGATGTTTCCAACACACTTTGTGGATGGGTTTGGGCTGGAAGTATGTGTTGGTAATGCATGGGTGGGGGTGTGCACAGAACTCAAGGAGACGCTGCCCAGAAGTGGGCGTGGTTTAATCTACAGTGGGCTGGTAAACAGACAGACTGTACCAGGATGATGACATCATCATGATGAATGAACGTGGTCATTAATTTACAAATGAAAACATGAAGAGAAACGTTTGAAGGATACGTCCAGCAGGCTGATGATGCTGCGACACGTCTGAAGGCTGAAGCCGTCAGTCTTCACGTCAGATCCTTCAAACACACAGCACAGTCACCATCATCATCATCACCATCATCGTCATTATCACCATCACCATCATCATCATCACCATCATCATCATCATCATCAACATCATCATCATCATCATCACCATCATCACCATCACCATCATCATCACCATCATCATCATCATCATCAACATCAACATCATCATCATCATCATCACCATCATCATCACCATCACCATCATCATCACCATCATCATCATCATCATCAACATCATCATCATCATCATCACCATCATCATCACCATCACCATCATCATCATCATCATCATCACCATCATCATCACCATCACCATCATCATCACCATCATCATCATCATCATTATCACCATCATCAACATCATCATCATCATCATCATCTTTTCTTACTCTGAGCAACAACTTTGTCTAAAATCTGTTGGAGCTCGAAGGCTGAAATCTCAGAGTCCTGTTGAGACAGAAGGACGGACGTGAGACGTTCTGTCTTCTATCAGACGGACATGAAGTGAAGCTTCAAACACAAAGACATCTGAATAAATGAGTTACATTTCCAGAGATCTGGACAAACAGATGTTTGAAGTGAGGATCCACGTCGTTGTGTCCAACGTCAGGCTGCAGAGGGAACATGGCAGAGAATCAGTGAAATCAAAAATACAACCGCAGAACATTCAGTTCTATTTTATGTTCTTCTGACTCGTGTCCTATTACTGCATCTTGCTAACTCGGCCATTCTGGATGTCACTAACTCGGCTTCTTCTCTGGAGCCTTTGTGCTCCACTGTCTCTCAGGTTAACTCGTACTGCAGCGGTGCCTGGATAGTGTGACGTGTGTGGTTGTGCTGCTGCCGTGGTCCTGCCAGATGCCTCCTGCTGCTGCTGCTGCTATCATTAATCATTAATCATACTTCTACTGTTATTATACACATATGATTATTGTCATACATGTATACTGCCAGATACTAATATGTCTTGTTGTAAGCTACTGTCATTACCGAGGATGTCCTGCATCTCTCTCTCTCTCTCTCTGTCTCTCTCTCTCTCTCTCTCTCTCTCTCTCATTGTGTCATACAGATTACTGTTAATTTATCATGTTGATCTGTTCTGTACGACATCTATTGCACGTCTGTCCGTCCTGGAAGAGGGATCCCTCCTCAGTTGCTCTTCCTGAGCTTTCTACCATTTTTTTTTCCCCGTTAAAGGGTTTTTTGGGGAGTTTTTCCTGATCAGCTGTGAGGGTCTAAAGGACAGAGGGATGTCGTATGCTGTAAAGCCCTGTGAGGCAAATTGTATTTGTGATATTGGGCTTTATAAATAAAATTGATTGATTGAGAACCACAACACGGACCAGACGTTACAGAGGTTTTCTCACTGACATAAAGGGTTGTTCTTATCCTGTTCTAACAGGTTCTTATTCTGTTCTAACAGGTTCATATCTTGTTCCAACAGGTTCTCTAACAGGTTCTTATTCTGTTCTAACAGGTTCTTATCTTGTTCCAACAGGTTCTCTAACAGGTTCTTATTCTGTCCTAACAGGTTCTTATCTTGTTCCAACAGGTTCTCTAACAGGTTCTTATCCTGTTCTAACAGGTTCTTATCTTGTTCCAACAGGTTCTCTAACAGGTTCTTATCCTGTTCTAACAGGTTCTTATCTTGTTCCAACAGGTTCTCTAACAGGTTCTTATCCTGTTCTAACTTTTCAAACAGATATTTCAGGTTTGTCAGAGAACTTAAATCTTGATGTGTTATGAACAGAGTGTTACAAACCTCCTGGATGTCAGCGTCGACGTCCTCCTCCATCGGACTAAAATACAAAGGAGATAATCACCAGTCCGACCAGGACATCACCCAGTTATCCCAGTATGTGTGTGTGTGTGTGTGTGTGTGTGTGTGTGTGTGTGTGTGTGTGAGTGTGTGTGTGAGGCTGACCTGCTGTGGGCCTGTTTCTCAGTGAACACTCTGAGGATGAAGCTTCCTTTGCGGTGCGGTTCGAAGGTGGAGGGGATGATGGCATACTCTCCAGGCGGCAGTTTGAATCGGTCACAAACCTCCCTCAGGTTGATGAAGGTCTGACTGCGTGCCACAGCCATCCTCCTCAGCAGGATGTCCGGTCCCAGGTGGACGTTACTACGACCTTTATACTGACCACAGAAGAAGAAGGAGGGATGATAGTTGATTGATTGATTTGGATATGATGGAGATGATGTGGAGATAGATGATAGATGGATGGATAATGGATGGATGGATTGATGGATGGATGAACTCACCTCATCAGGAACCTGCAGAAAGTAGAGAAACAACCATCAGGGTTCCAACAGCTGAAGTTGATTAAATGAAGTTTGCAGATTATTTTCATCATAAATCATTTGGTTGTTTCCTGTTTCTGGTGTGTGTGTGTGTGTGTGTGTGTGTGTGTGTGTGTGTGTGTGTGTGTGTGTGAGTGAGCGTTCAGACCTCGTAGATTGCGAATCCGATGGTGTTGAGGTCTCGTCCAAAGCGTCTCTCCCTGCGACCGTCTTTCTGCATCAGACCGATGAGGACGGTGCAGCCGTCCTCGCCATCGTGAGGGTCGTCGTCCACGTCCTCCAGCCGGATGAAGAACTGAGGGTTGGAGCAGAACGTAGCTGCAAAAGAAACAGAAGGAACGGTTTGAACAGACACAGCAGAAAAAACACAACATTTAGAAAATCACTAACAAACTGTTGAAAATATGAAAATTAAAAACTGTAATACTGTCAGATGTCAACACTGACTGTAGTGTGAATGTCAGATATCAAAACTGACTGCAGTGTAAATGTCAGATATCAACACCGACTGTAGTGTAAATGTCAGATATCAACACCGACTGTAGTGTAAATGTCAGATATCAACACCGACTGTAGTGTAAATGTCAAATATCAACACTGACTGTAGTATAAATGTCAGATGTCAACACTGACTGTAGTGTAAATGTCAGATATCAACACCGACTGTAGTGTAAATGTCAGATATTAACACCGACTGTAGTGTAAATGTCAGATATTAACACCGACTGTAGTGTAAATGTCAGATATCAACACTGACTGTAGTGTAAATGTCAGAGTTGTTGTAGTGACTTGTTATGATCAGTTGAAGCTGAGATTTTGGGGGTTTTTGGCCTGAGAGATTTTGAGCATTGAAGTTACTTATTAAGGTGTCAGTCAAAGTGTGACCGCTGAAGCAGTTGAAATGGCTTTTGAATGTGACACATTCTTTGAAGGTCTTTTTCTGAGTTTGAACAGGTTTTTATTTTATTGAAAAATAAGTTGGAAAAAATGTTGTCTCATTTTAAAAGCATGAACTTTATTTAAAGGGTCAGTACAATGAGACGCATCATCAATGAGCCAAACTGTTTAAAGTTTGGTTATCTTCTTGAAAAATGTCGAAGAAAGTTTGAGGGCACCAAAAAAGTCAGTGAAAACGAACTCGGACATTTTTGAAGATATAGTTACTTTCATCAAACAGATGAAGGACTGGTGTTTTCAGCACCTTGCCAAGACTGAGCCGGGTGGAGCAGCAGCTGTTCTGCAGCATCAAACAGATAAGGAACTTTTTTTTTTCCCTTTTTAGAATGAAAAGTGACCTTTGAAAACGTCTGTTGTTTCACTGTGGGAATCTAACAGTACCTTTTCCTCTAATATGTAACCATGGTATTATGGTGGCAGCTGTAACCATGGTAACTGTCCACAACAAAGGCTGTAGCCTCAAAATAATTAGAGGACATGAAAATAAATAACTGAATTGAAATGAATAGTGATGATGTAATCAATTAACTAAACTTCATAACTGCCTTAAAGACATAAAAACCTGGATGAGCACCAATTTCCTGATGTTAAATTCAGACAAAACTGAAGTTATTGTTCTTGGCCCCAAACAACTCAGAGACTCTTTATCTGATGACATAGTTTCTCTCGATGGCATTGCTCTGGCCTCTAGCACTACCGTGGAGTAACATTTGATCAAGATTTGTCTTTTAATTCTCATTTAAAACAAACCTCACAGACTGCATTTTTTCATCTGCGTAATATTGCAAAAATTAGGCCTATCCTGGCCCGAAAAGATGCAGAAAAATTGGTCCACACTTTTGTTACCTCAAGGCTGGATTACTGTAACTCTCTATTATCAGGTCGCTCTAGTAAGTCCTTAAAAACTCTCCAGCTAATTCAGAATGCAGCAGCACATGTACTAACAGGAACTAAGAAACAAGATCATATTTCTCCTGTTTCAGCTTCTCTGCACTGGCTCCCTGTAAAATCCAGAATTGAATTTAAAATCCTACTGTTAACTTTTAAAGCTCTAAATGGTCAAGCTCCGTCATATCTTAGAGAGCTCATAGTGCCATATTATCCCACCAGAACTCTGCGCTCTGAGAACACAGGGTTACTCGTGGTCCCTAAAGTCTCCAAAAGTAGATCAGGAGCCAGAGCCTTCAGCTATCAGGCTCCTCTCCTGTGGAATCATCTTCCTGTTACGGTCCGGGAGGCAGACACCGTCTCCACATTTAAGACTAGACTTAAGACTTTCCTCTTTGATAAAGCTTATAGTTAAGGCTGGCTCAGGCTTGACCTGTACCAGCCCCTAGTTAGGCTGACTTAGGCCTAGTCTGCCGGAGGACCACCTATAATACACCGGGCACCTTCTCTCTCATTCTCTCTCTCTCTCTCTCTCTCTCTCTCTCTCTCTCTCTCTCTCTCTCTCTCTCTCGTATCCTATTACTGCATCTTGCTAACTCGGCCATTCTGGATGTCATTAACTCGGCTTCTTCTCCGGAGCCTTTGTGCTCCACTGTCTCTCAGGTTAACTCGTATTGCAGCGGTGCCTGGATAGTGTGGCGTGTGTGGTTGTGCTGCTGCCGTGGTCCTGCCAGATGCCTCCTGCTGCTGCTGCTGTTATCATTAGTCATACTTCTACTGTTATTATACACATATGATTATTGTCACACATGTATACTGTCAGATATTAATATATTATTAATTATAATATTATTACTTTCATTAATGTTGTTGTAAGCTACTGTCATTACCGTCTGTCCTGCATCTCTCTCTCTCTCTCTGTCTCTCTCTCTCTCTCTCTCTGTCTCATTGTGTCATACAGATTACTATTAATTTGTTATGCTGATCTGTTCTGTACGACATCTATTGCACGTCTGTCCGTCCTGGAAGAGGGATCCCTCCTCAGTTGCTCTTCCTGAGCTTTCTACCGTTTTTTTCCCCGTTAAATGTTTTTTGGGGAGTTTTTCCTGATCAGCTGTGAGGGTCCGAAGGACAGAGGGATGTCGTATGCTGTAAAGCCCTGTGAGGCAAATTGTGATTTGTGATATTGGGCTTTATAAATAAAATTGATTGACTAATACTGAGCTGTACCCGCATAGTTCCTGCAGCCTCCAGCGGTGGAGCCGACTCTCCACATGCCTTCAAACTCAGCATAGTTCCAGTGTCCGACGTCAGTGCTGGTCAGCGTGTCCGGTGTCAGGTTACAGATGTCGAGGCGGGAAAACTGATGCAGGAAATCAGTGTAGGACATCCTGCAGCCGGCAGAGAGAGAAGAAGAAGAAGGAAGTCTAAAGGTTTGGGGTTTTTTGACCAACAGAAATAGCAATGAAACCCTGAATGTGTCACAGTATGTTTCTATGTCCCCTTCAGTGACGTCCTCTGGCCACCAGGTGACCTCACCTTTCCCTGTCTTCACCTCATTATCATTCAATCACTTAAGACTTCAGATCTGAGAACTCATTATTTGGATTTATACAGATCAGTATTTAGATCCTTCACTGAAGTACAAGTATCAACAAAACAATGTAAAAATACTCCATCACAAGTTGAAGTCCTGCATTCAAACTTAAATAAAGGAGTCTTATCAGATGAATCTACTTCAAGTGTCACAGTAAAAGTATTCCTGATTCTATCTGACTTTGATGTTTGAACTAAAGTCAACTTTAATCAGAAGCTAAAGATCAGATTTATTTCAGAATTATTTTTTCTGTATCTTTAAAACTCACCAGAACTCTCCATCGTCAGCAGAGTGGTCCAGCTGCTGCTTCTCCTGCGGCTCAACTCCGTCCCACTCCTTCGAACTGACAAACACAACATAACATCAGAGGGTCCCTGAACGCTTCATTCAGCAGCAGCAGAAACACACAGAGGGAATCAGACTAATGATGGACGGATGGACAGACGGACAGACGGAAAGACTCACTTGTCGCTCCAGGCTCCGGTCCACTCCACCTGACCCCAGGGGTTCCTGATCCTCAGCAGCTCCACCACAGAACCAAAGTGATGAACCTTCAGAACAAAGAGCATCATTCAGGAGCAGAACAAGTCCACGACGCCTCCTGCTGGTCCAGACCTCACACCTGCTCCTCCTCAGAGTCTGCAGGTATGAGGTATGTTTAAGAGTCAACCTACAGGGCTGAAACATGGAGACAAGACCTGCAGTTCCTCTAATGTCCACTAGAGGCTGTCTCTCAGAGTGAGTGCGTCCCCACAGAGCTCCAAGTAGAAATCAACATTTTCCAGCCTGTTTGGTCTGGAGATCATTTCAGCGTTCATCACAACTGAACTTTAACAGAACTCAGCTGTTCACATTTTATTAAGGATCACACATAATGTCTCTTCTGTGTGTGTGTGTGTGTGTGTGTGTGTGTGTGTGTGTGTGTGTGTATGTAGATATGTGAGTGACGACATAAGGGTGGAAGGGAGAAAATCGGGTCTCTCAGTTTCCTATATGCAGGATCAGGATTTAGACATTGACCCTGAGAGTAACTTTATTAAGAATGTTAACAATAACTGCTGTTACTGTCATGAAGATCAACTTAAAACAGATATAAAACGAGACAATTGCATATCAATCATCCACTTCAATAGTAGAAGTCTTTAGGCTAACTTTCATAACATTACAGATTATTTGAGTCAGTTCAAAACACCTTTTAGCGTAGTTGCAATTTCAGAAACCTCGCTCAGCGCAGAGAAGAGGGAGATTTTGAGCTGGATGGGTATGACTTTAAATTCATGAACAGAAGAAATAGAGCAGGAGGAGCGACGGCTGTCTATATAGATAAAACCTTCAAATATAAGATTGTAGAGAGCATGACTAAGGCTATTGATGATGTGTGTGAATGTATTACCGTTGAAATCAACATGGAAATACAGACAAATATTCTTGTCAGCTGTGTGTATATAGCTCACAGCTCCAATGTTGATATATTTAGAGAAATATTGGAGGGTTTGTCTTCAAGAACCGAGCAAAAGGTCACATTCATTTGTGGTGATTACAATATATATCTATTAAATCCTAATAAGAATTCATCAACCGATGAGTTTACACCTGCTATGTATGAGCGTTGTGGTGATGTCCGTTGAGGGAAGTGTATGGTGGTTGAACCGGAGGAGCTGTGAGGACGTGTACCGGAGAGCCATGGTCGGTTGGAGGGTAGTGGTGGAGGAGGCTACGTGACGCTGCAGCAGGAAAACCACGCCGCGTCAGGCAGTGACCAGAATAGGGTACGGTCCAGAACTGAGACAGCACCAGGAACCACCGGAGGCAAGTAAGGAAAAACTAGTAAAACAATAGTTTCCAGCAGCTTTTTTTGTCAGAGGGAGAAGTGGCAGCCAAATGCACCAGCGTCCTCTCCCAAACCGGAAGCACAAGGGTCTATTGTTTACTGATGGAAGGCAGGGACGGACTCAACTCACGCTCATGTCTGACGTTCTGTCTTTTGTGTCAGGTGGAAGATGTGAGCTCACCTCTGATGACATCACCATATACATCTAATCTATTTCATTTCCTCACTGTCATCCAGAGTTTGGAGAATATTTCTCCCTACTGTTTGTGTTTTCGCATTTTCTCTTCTGACAGTTTTTCACCCGCAGAGCTCTCTGAAGATGTTTGATTACTGACTTTGATCTTTAGGAAATGTCTCCGATCTGAGATCCGTCTTGGAAAGTAATACCTCTGTGTACGAGGAAGCTCTGTGATTACGCCCCCTGGTGTGTTCAGGTGCTTCTGTAAATTTCCGCGGCTTTCTGTTCCTCCTCCTGTGAAACCGAGGTTCTCTCTGTAGGTACGACTACTCTGGCTAAACCACATAGTTTCTCTGTGATCACTGACACAACGTCCGTCCTTCCCCTCAGATTAAGAGTCTGGGTGACAGTTTATTGTCCTTTGAGGTCCACATCAGTAATGTTACTCAGTCTGCAGACTTTCATCTACGAAATATTAATTGTCTTCGCCCATCACTTACACCTCAGAGCGGCGCTATCTTCGCTCACTCTTTGGTTATATCTAGATCCTTCAGACATTCTGCCGCCGCCTCTGGAACTCTCTCGAAACATGACGTTCACCACACTGACCCCGTTTCCACTTTAAATCTCGTGAAAATTTAATGATGATTTTGTACCAAATATTTATAATGATGATTTTTGTCAATTCAATCAATCAATCAATCAATTTATTTATAAAGCCCAATATCACAAATACAGTTTGCCTCACAGGGCTTTACAGCATACGACATCCCTCTGTCCTTTAGACCCTCACAGCTGATCAGGAAAAACTCCCCAAAGAAAACCCTTTACCGGGGAAAAAAAAACGGTAGAAAGCTCAGGAAGAGCAACTGAGGAGGGATCCCTCTTCCAGGACGGACAGACGTGCAATAGATGTCGTACAGAACAGATCAGCATAACAAATTAACAGTAATCTGTATGACACAATACAGTAATCTGTATGACATCCTCGGTAATGACAGTAGCTTACAACAACATTCATGAAAGTAATAATATTGTCTCGTTATTTTATGAACATATTATTGTATATTACTGAATTCTTTGAATACATTACTGTCTTGTCTTGTCAGGTGTCCGTGAATGCTTTGAAAGGTGCTTATAAAGAAAATGCATCAATATTATTATTATGATTTCCCAGCATGCCTCACCTGCCGTGCAGCAGTGATGGAGTAGGCATGACCTTTGACCAGCTTCTGACGGGTGATGGCCTCTGTCTCATATGAGCTGGAAATCTGATAAACATGGAAGCGCAGCTGTAAATGTGTTTACATGTCTGTAACTCAGATACTCACATCACTCATTCATTAGGTAAATGAGTTAACAAACTAAAATGTTAACAGGCTAAGAAGCTAAACAAGCTAAAATGTTTAACTATAAGCTGACACTGAACTCAGTTGTTATTCAGCTGTGATGAAGTAAAATTAGACAAATCATCGATGTACAGACGGCAGGGCGGGACGTGTGTGTGAACACACGTTGTCATGTACCATTGATTTAGTGTCCCTGTAACTCTGTCCAACAGCTGCCATGTCAAACAGGGATGTGAAGTCTCATGTAATTCTCCAGCAGTTTAAATGAGTGTGTGAGTGTTTTTACATTGATGGAGCAGCCGAGCAGTGAGCCGAGTTTCAGAGCCTTCCTCATGATGTTAAACAGGAAGGGCGGAGCTTTGCTCAGGTCGTAGCTCTCTGAGATTCCTCCGGTGAAATCTTCAAAACCCCTCGATACTCGAACCTCCAGTCAGAGCCTCATATGAGCTGTTGACCCTGTGGGAGATGGTTCACATTGAGCTTAAGAGTGACGCTGACCTATGGACAAAATAATGTGAACACGTCAAACGTAAGTTGTAGCAAAACACTGACCGAAGTTAAAGTGGAAGCTGAAATCAAAGTGCTCAAAGGAATTGGAAATGTGGTGAAATAAATTATTGTCGATTAAAATGTTTAAATTAAAATTAAAAGTGAAAACACACACAGTCAAGTGTGAAGTGTAGCTGTAGTGTAATTTAAGTGTGGCTGTGGTGTACCTGACACTGAAGTGTAACCCAGTTGTAGCTGTAGTGTGTCTGTAGCGTAGCTGTAGTGTAACTGTAGTGTAACTGAAGTGTAGCTCAAGTGTACCTCAAGTGTAGCTCAAGTGTACCTCAAGTGTAACTGAGGTGTAACCCAGTTGTATCTGTAGTGTAACTGTAGTGTAACTGTAGTGTAGCTCAAGTGTAACTGAAGTGTACCTCAAGTGTAATTGAAGTGTAAACAACGACAAATTACCGAGTGCTCACAGGTGAGAGGTAGTGGATTCCAGATGAGTGCCAGGTGCTCTTGAAGTTGAAAATAGTCAATTATAGAAAAACAAAAAAGCATAAAGCTTGCTTCAGGCACACCGACAGAGCCAAGGATATTATAAAATGCCTTTATTAATTAGGGCAGTCAATATTAAAATAGCTACGAAACGCCGACCGGTTTCGACCACGCAGGGTCTTCGTCAGGGCGTGAAAGAGACAAACCGACTCAGGTGTGCTGATTACTATTATAGGTAATCAGGCAATGTGACTCATAAGGCTACATAATACAGGCATATCATACATTCAAATATTTGGAAACAGACTATCAGATAAGTAAATGTACAAGAGCATTAATGAGGAAATTAGGTCATATATAATCTTCAAGACCCACAACATTATAAAGAATACAATTACAGAAAAGGTTTCGTAGTTATTTTAATATTGACATGCCCTAATTAATAAAGGCATTTATAAATATCCTTGGCTCTGTCGGTGTGCCTGAAGCAAGCTTTATGCTTTTTTGTTTCTCTATAATTGAAGTGTAACTGAAGTGTAACCCAAGTGTAGCTGTAGTGTATCTGTGGCGTAGTCCCCCCCTCACACACACACACACACACACTACCCAGGGATAAAGGACAGTTTAAAACGGTTACTCTTACGTCTGCTGGCTCTGTCGCGCCTCCCGACGGTCACAGTACTGCACCTTCATAAACTGACGGGAGAGACTGGAGTCGGTCATGTTTCCCCATTAACTTCACGGCAGTTGTCACCATTTCTTGAGGTCTAGCCTCACACTGCCATACCATATCTTATAATGCTTGTTAATATAGCATTGTAGAATGTTAACACGATCTCAGTTCAGACCTCAAACAGCCGCAGCTAACACACCTAATCTGCTAATGTTACACACGTGGTCGACATGAACGCTCCGGCTCAGATTATTAGTCAGCATTAGTCCTGGGTGTTTGTTGAAGGACACCTGCAGCTTCAAAGACCATTTGAGAGCACTCTAATAAAATCACTCTTCATCCTTCAGACTGTGGGGATGTGAAGTGAGACAGAATAAATCAGAGCAGCAGGTGTGACAGGGTTACCTGTTCAGCATAAAGAGCTGAGTCAGCAGCTCTGTTTGTTTTCTAGGCTGGTCGAGCTGAATATTTACTGAGTAAACTTTGCTCCACCCTGCTGCTAATCACCTCCAACACACACATACACACTCACATATATACACATATACACACACTCACTCACAAAAACACACTCTCACACACACACACACACACACACACACAGCAGGCAATCACTCAGCACTCCTCTAACTACTGCCTTCCTACTGTCAGTGTTCAGCAGCTGATCTGGAGTCAGCGCAGGTGAACAACGTTACATGTGGAGCTTCAGGTCCTTCAGTCCTTAAAGAGACGTGGTTGCATTCAGTCGTCTGGGAACCAAAGTACAGTCAGAGAAAGATGAATTTTAGTCCCTATCTCTGGCTCTTCACTCCAGTGTTGAAGGAGCTGCAGTTTCTTTTGAAGGGTAATCACGTGTAAGTTAACTCAAGTGTAAACAAGTGGAACTACTGAGAGAAAGTGAAGTGTTGGACAGTAGGAAAACAAACTACAAGTAATTACACATTAACAGGTGATTTCAGTTGAAGTGTAAACTGTGACTCAGACCAGCAGCTCTGTGAGGACGTGCTGAGACTTGTGGTGTTTCTAGAGTCGAGGACGGATCCTTAAATGGCTGAATTTTACAGATGCTGCGTCATCGAATCAAAGGACTGTTGCAACGTCAAGGATCCTTTGATTTCTACCAAGGACAGAGTCCTTCCTTCAGAGGATTTCAAGGATGCATGTGTGTATCCTCAGCAGGCATGAAGTACCCACAATTCCTTGGTCATGACATGCCTGAAATGAAGGTGGGGCCTCTTTAATGACACACACTTGGGCACTCACTAACCTGTTCCAATGCGTGTTCACCAAATGATAGGAAGGAGACTGACCTTGTCTCTGTAGGACCTAACATGGAAGGACCCATCCTTGACTTTGAGAAGCACAGACAGCCGCTACCTTGAGCTAAATGCTAACAGCAGCATGCTAACATGCTGATATCCATCCATTTTGTAACCGCTTATCCTCATGAGGGTCGCGCTGACACAGGGAGAACATGTTAGAGCACCTGGAGTAAATCCACACTGACACAAGGAGAACATGTCGGAGCACCTGGAGGAAACCCACGCTGACACAGGGAGAACATGTCAGAGCACCTGGAGAAAACCCACGCTAACACGGGGAGAACATGTTAGAGCACCTGGAGTAAATCCACACTGACACAGGGAGAACATGTCGGAGCACCTGGAGGAAACCCACGCTGACACAGGGAGAACATGTCAGAGCACCTGGAGGAAACCCACGCTGACACAGGGAGAACATGTCAGAGCCTGGAGGAAACCCACGCTGACACGGGGAGAACATGTCAGAGCACCTGGAGGAAACCCACGCTGACACGGGGAGAACATGTCAGAGCACCTGGAGGAAACCCACTGACACAGGGAGAACATGTCAGAGCACCTGGAGGAAACCCATGCTGACACGGGGAGAACATGTCAGAGCACCTGGAGGAAACCCACGCTGACACAGGGAGAACATGTCAGAGCACCTGGAGGAAACCCACACTGACACAGGGAGAACATGTCGGACCTGGAGGAAACCCTCTTGCTGTGAGGCGATGGTGCTAACAACCATACCATCATGCCGCCCATTTACCATTTTAGTTCAGCTTGTTAGCATGCTAGTATTATGTCATTGTCAGTAGACACAGACTCCAGCTGAGGCTGAGCGTCATCACGTCTGCAGGTTTTTGGTCATAAACCGAAGAATTGGGCTCATTTGACCTGATGATGACGCCACATGAAAGCCAGGTCAACTTGTCAGGAACACGAATGATGTACCACATTCCGTCACAATCCATCCAGTCAGCTCTTTCTCAGTAACAGGGTGTTAAATGCTGTCGCTTTGTCACGGCCCTCAAAATGTGATACTGATGCCAAAGGCCCTTTAGCATTGTTACGGGACACACTAGGCTTTCAGTTAACTCCAATGTAAACCCATCTGTGGTAATACTTGAGAGCAACTGATGTGATATAAAGAGCAAGGGTTGGAGGGAGGTGAGGTGGGCGGGTCAAACAGGCTGCTTTTCCTTAGGTCTTTAAAGTTTTTCTCTTAGCATCTTCCGTTCACTCCTCACACACATGCTCACTCATTTCTTTCTGTCATTACCGGGCCGTCACTGAGACATCAGCTGTTCTGTCAGCTGATCTCAGTTAACCAATGGCACAGGGACACACATTCTCTATCAGCCTATCATCTTACTGCATTGTGTTTTCAATACAGTTCTCGTCCTGCTCGTTCTTTCATGCTGCACTTGTGTGAACCCTCCACCTCCCCATCATCTCTGAGTCTTCACAGATTCATCAGCCTTCAGTCTCAGAGTCATCAGCCACCACCAGCAGCAGTGTCTGGACTCCATGAAGGGGGCGGGGTTATCCTACTGCAGTACTGCAGCTCAGATGTGCTCGATTGCAAATCCCCCTCGAGAGTCCAAATGCCAAAGACTTTGTCGATTCATATTCATCACATCATCTGTTAATCTGTTCACCTCTGTCTGTATTAAACATCTTTATCTCATTCACCTGGTCTCTCCTGATTGATCGCCGTGCACTGATGTCACTACGTAACAAAACGTACTTTTTTAAACCCAAAACGTGATCTTTTTCCTAAACCTAACCACAACCATTTCAGAACATTAATTATGTGTTGCGTTCTTTCAGCTGTGCATTACAAAGAGACGCTGAAGGGTTCCCCGTGCGTCGCTATCAGACGTCAAGGGGCGTGTCAGAGCAACAGTATTTGATGACCTGGGAATGGAAACAGGTAGGTCCAATAGCTGTTGTCTCAGAGTGGTGCTGGATGGAAAGTTCAGAGGTCACCAACATGTGTGTCTTACTTGGCGTAAGCTTTCTCCAGCAGCGCACTCCAGAACTCTCCGCCCTCTGCTGAGTGAACGAACAGCAGCTTCCCGTCTCTGGTGGGCAGCCGGTCGTCAACCACCACATCCACCCACTCCCCATACTGCCCAGCTGCAAGTACAAAAACACCTGATGTCACTTCCTGTACAGGCTCCACCCACTCCCCATACTGCCACAGGTACAAAAACACCTGTGCTGTGTCTCAAGTCTGCATTGTACAAATACACGTGTTTTGGCACTAAGCACCACTATACTGTTGTCAGGTATAAGCCAGCAGTGTGTTTGTTGGGTTCATTTAGCAGTCTGTAAGGATTGGTACCGCGAACTAACACGAATGCTAATGCTAGTTTGCTAATGAGCTAATTTGTGGTCGTCATTTCCGGTGAGTGCGCAACGGCCGTGTTTGGTTTGAGACAATACCCTGTCGAAATTCGCGCACTACGCCAATGAGTACATAGTGCACGTGGTATACTACATGGAAGTGTGCTAACGGAAGTATGTGATTTGAGACACACCACTGATGTCACTTCCTGTACAGGCTCCACCCACTCCCTATAGAAAAGGGTTAATGACACAAGCTGTCATGTTTGGCGGCTCACTGCCTTTTGTTGGAGTTTGATTCGGTTTAATTTGAAGCAACTTTATTGGCATCAGGTGTGAAACAAAACCAAACACTGAGTACAGATCGAGCAAACATCTGGTTTGTGTCACTGCTGACACTCTGACACACCACATCAACAAGAGCTCGCAGATGATGTTTGTACTTTTAATGAATCATTCATGTTAAGTTTGGAGGACGTTGTGAGGTCAGATCCTCTTACTGGATGAGTTGTGAGTATTTCACCTCGGCTTATTGTCGGCATGGAGAGAAGCTCCACCCACTGATGGAGGCCATGTGGTGCAGCAAAAAGCCGGGGAAGAAATCCAGTAAGAGGACCTTGAGTTAGAAGTGTAACTTATTGTGACTCTCTGTCTGGACTGAATCATGTGACCTGGAAGTGGAAGATGCCGGCGTACTGCGAGCTGAAGCTCTGTCCGGGAGGAACCACTCTGCTCAGGATCTGAGGGTCCAGCGTCAGAGAGGCGATGGCAGCCAGCAGCCAGCAGTCACCTGACAGACACAGAGCAGGGCACATGAGCTCCCCTGTCACAGGCCACTGTAGGTCAGAGAGTGTGTGTGTGTGTGTGTGTGTGTGTGTGTGTGTGTGTGTCTCACCCAGCGCTCCCTGACAGATGTCTGTCCTCTTTGCTCCATCAGCGATAAACTGAGGGTCAGAACACAGCTCCTGATTGGACGAGACAGCAGGTGATGTCATGATGATGTCACTGTGACAGTGTGATGGACAGCAGCTTCTTGTTTGATCATATTTTCGTTCTTTATAACTCTGCTATTCTGATTATTTAACATTAACTCTGATCTCACCTGCGCAGGTGAACCCGTTGTCTTGTTGATGATTCACACAAACTGAATCACACTCTTATTTTATGAACCGGACCTGGTTTTGATTTATTGTTAATGTCCTCAAGCTGGCAAAAGGCAGGTGACCCATGACGACCTGCACCAAAGCTGCTACAGCTGGAGGCGGAGGGATACGCTGTCGTTCATCAAGAAATAGTTCCTAAAACTGTGTGTTTACATGAGAGGGTGACACAGCAAACTCCTCTTTGGTCCCGTTCTTGTGCTGTGACTTTAAATAATGATGAAAGGTCTTTATTGACATCACGGGTTTTCAACTAAAATTCAAAGAGGTCCGGTTAGAAAAAGTTTCCCAACGCAAAGGTCCAGAACATCGTAATGTCAAACTTGAGATATGATTTCATGTGATATATACTGAAGTAGCCCAGTAGTTGTCTCAGCGTCTGCAAACTGACTGTCAAATCAAATAAAGAAAATGCGATTCAAAAACATTTTGACAATATTAACTGTCACTTAACAATGAACTATACAGATATGCATTTAAAATTAAAATGGAGAAAATAAATGAAATAATTTTTGAAAAATGGTGCATCTTAAAATACAGTTCTTAATTTTAGAAAAAATAAAACAAAGTGTAGCAACAGCTTGAATTTTCTTTTTTCTTTGATAAGTGTTTCACAACTGGACTTAAATTGAACAGTTTCTCTTTCTTTCCCTCTTTTCCAACTTTTTGTTGCTCAGTGACAGAATTGAGTTTGAGTTTGTGCTGCCAGGATTTTAAACCTGGACTGTTATGTGTCAGGGCCACTCACACATGTCAGGTGCTCACTGGTGAGACTGGAACCATATTTAGTTTTTATTACGTTCATTGTGGAGAAAGCTGCTTCACAGCTGTATGTGGAGAGGACAGGGTTACTAGTCTCTTCCTCTCCGTCTTCTCTCTCTTGTCTCGATTTGTTTCTTTCTCTATATTTCTGTCTTTCTGTTTTTGAATGTATCTTCCTGCTTGTCACTCGCCTCTCACCTCTCCATCGTCTCTATCTGTCCCTCGCTCACTCGTCTCGTCCTCTCCATCGTCTCTCTCTGTCCCTCGCTCACTCGTCTCGTCCTCTCCGTCCTCTCTCTCTGTCCCTCGCTCACTCGTCTCTTCCTCTCCGTCCTCTCTCTCTGTCCCTCGCTCACTCGTCTCTTCCTCTCCGTCTTCTCTCTCTGTCCCTCGCTCACTCGTCTCTTCCTCTCCGTCCTCTCTCTGTCCCTCGCTCACTCGTCTCTTCCTCTCCGTCCTCTCTCTCTGTCCCTCGCTCACTCGTCTCTTCCTCTCCGTCCTCTCTCTCTGTCCCTCGCTCACTAGTCTCTTCCTCTCCATCTTCTCTCTCCTGTCTCGATTGTTTCTTTCTCTATATTTCTGTCTTTCTGTTTTTGAATGTATCTTCCTGCTTGTCACTCGCCTCTCACCTCTCCATCGTCTCTATCTGTCCCTCGCTCACTCGTCTCGTCCTCTCCGTCCTCTCTCTCTGTCCCTCGCTCACTCGTCTCTTCCTCTCCGTCTTCTCTCTCTGTCCCTCGCTCACTCGTCTCGTCCTCTCCGTCCTCTCTCTCTGTCCCTCGCTCACTCGTCTCTTCCTCTCCGTCCTCTCTCTCTGTCCCTCGCTCACTCGTCTCTTCCTCTCCGTCCTCTCTCTCTGTCCCTCGCTCACTAGTCTCTTCCTCTCCATCTTCTCTCTCCTGTCTCGATTTGTTTCTTTCTCTATATTTCTGTCTTTCTGTTTTTCAGTGTATCTTCCTGCTTGTCACTCGCCTCTCACCTCTCCCATCTAACTGTGTACAGAGTCCCAGTGTTAATTGCCTGGACAGCAGAGATGTGATTGGCTGGGTGGTATCAGGTGGGGTGGCTTAACTCGCATGCAGTTGGTCCCCGCTTTTCCTGAGCCGCTAGAATAGAAGTGTCCCGTCAAAATTTACGATCCCTCAATAATTTACTGGTTATAGGTCCAGGTCCGTGTAGGACAGCGTCTGAGTCCGGTCCGCTGCCTGCCTGTTAGTGACTAAGGATTTATAACAAAACTGCATATTTAATATAAAAACCAACAATTCACTCAGCTAATGTTGAAATAACTTCTGACAGAACAGTTGAAGCTGCTTTACTGAACCTATTTGTTATCTTGTCACTTTTCTGTTCTGGATTGATGTTACAGAGTCTTGTCACGCGTTGCCTTTCATTTTATTTCCTCTTTGTTGTATGTTTAAATGCAGGATAATATCGTCACCTCGTCGGCAGATATCGACTTTAAAATGAACCATCAGAATCAGCCAACATTATTATTATTATTCTTTAGCACACTGAGTGAATATTACAGACACTGAACACTGTTTTATCACAGTCTGTGTGTATGATACGATGTTAATTCATCTACAGCAGAGACTTGATGATGATGGTCACTGATATTTGGTGAGAAAATGTGGATGTATTGAGATCAGTTATTGATCGAATGAGTTGTTACATATCAGCTTCTCTAATGTTTAGTGTTAATTCTAACTGCGACAACCATGTGGCAAATAGCTAGCGCCTGGTCCGTTAGCTCAATGCTAACATGGGAATTTCACCCATTACCAATGTCAGAAATTAGTATCACGATCGGGATATCGTCCCACAATCTATTTTACTTCATGGGTACGACACATGGCTCATACTTCATGTTTCCTCAACAAACTGAGGCTGCTGATCACATCATTAGCTCTATGTTTATCATCACCATCCCGCCTCACGCGCTCACACTCACTTTCTGTCCCGTCCCACTGTCATCAACCATCGATTAACTCTTGATTAAGGCAGAAGAATTTCTGATCCCTTTCTTTTGGACTCTGGCATCAACATTTTCACATATTTATAGACAAAATGATTCATCAGTAAACATGACCACACACACTCAGTGTCTGATCTCACCGTGGTCGTTTCCACTCCCACCGATGGTTTTGGAGGAGTAGCGTCCCAGCTGGTTGTATCCCAGAGAGTCCCAGTCTGCGGGGAAAGTCGGGTCACAGAACAGCGAACTGTTCTGCAGACACTCGCTGCGCAGCTGCTCAAACTTCTGCTGGTTGAAGGGGACGGCGTTGGCCTGACAACCGCTGCCGTCCTCCTCCCGGGCCTTCCTCCTCGCCAGCTCTGCTGCTGTGTTCGCCATGTTGAAGATTTACAGAGAGTCTGCTGAAAGTTTGCTGAACAGTTTTCTGAGAGTCAGTCGATTGAGATTCAGCCAACAGTCAATAATCTAACTGAGCTTTAACCAAGAGTCCGGTGTGTGTGAGAAACGACAGTCTGCACAGAGCCTAAGTGTGAGCTTTAGGTGTGTGTGTGTGTGTGTGTGTGTGTGTGTGTGTGTGAGAGAGAGAGAGTGTCAGGTATGAGGTGGTCAGGTGTGACGGGGCGGGGCTTTGGTCCAGCTGAGCTGCACTGTGATATCAGTTGACTGTGAATTATTCAGTCTGATAAACACAGGCAGGTGTTACACATTCGGGTTTGGCCTTTTGGCTGTCGCCATCTTGGATTTTTGGAGCCAGACTTGACCATATTTGGCTGAGGGGGCGGAGCTTAGAGCTAATGCTGGCACTAGCTAGCTTGGTGAACAAGCTGGTGAAGCACTGACTCTGACGCCGTCTGAAAACAACTGAACGCTGAGCGAGCGAATGCGTCACGGCGAGCTGTGATGACGTGAAAACACGCAGTGAGAAGGTTCGACACAGAAACACGGGCAGCACCCACACACCACGTCACTGCTATTTAATAAATGTTGCCATGGATACGCATCACTACGCCTCTATCCTGATTGACGGGTTGCCATGGTAGCGATTTGTTAATGTGTAGCCACACCTGAACACCGTGTCCTAACTACGCAGCTAATAACTAAAGCCAGCGCTTTTTTTATTTTATCAAGGCTTAGAGTTACACATCGTGAAGGGGGCGGGCCTCTCTGAGCGAGCGACAGGCTGATGTGTCCTCGGCCCCTACACAGCTCCACCCTCTCGCCCAAATATGGTCAGACATGATAGACTAACACTGGTGAAAGACTCGATTTTGACTTATTTATTTAATATTTATAATATTATATAAATTATGTTTTGTTTTCAAAATGTGATGACGCACATGTCACATGAGGACCTGCGCTGATACTTGCTACCACAGCTCTGTCCTCCTGCTGCAGCTCCTCAGAGGAATGGTGGTGAAATCATGACAGAAAATATCATAAACATTCAAATTAAACTTCAGTAAAAAGTAAAATACTCATATCACACTTTTGATTTTATCACTTCAAAGATATTAAAGAGGTGTTAAAGGAAGATAATTTACGGAGCGCGTCCCAGTGACCCAACTGTGACATCACATCCTGCTGATTACCAGCTTTCAGGTCACTCATTAATCCAAGTTTAAACCTCCTGAACTGTCCACATACTTTTGGCCAACAGATTGTGTGATGAACTTTACTGGCGATTTTATTTGTTTCCTGATTCTTTGACTGACTGATGGACATTAGCTACAGAGAGACAGAGACAGACAGACAGGGACAGAAGGACGGCGAGGGAGAGACAGAGAGAGAGACAGAGGGAGAGAGAGAGACAGACGGAGGGAAGGGAGAGAGAGACAGACAGAGGGAGGGAGAGAAACAGAGGGGGAGGGAGAGACAGACAGAGGGAAGGAAAGAGACAGACAGACAGAGGGAGAGAGAGAGACAGACAGAGGGAGGGAGAGAGACAGACAGACAGAGGGAGAGAGACAGACAGACAGGGGAAGGAGAGAGACAGACAGACAGGGGGAGGGAGAGAGACAGACAGGGGGAAGGAAAGAGACAGACAGACAGAGGGAGAGAGAGACAGACAGAGGGAGGGAGAGAGACAGACAGACAGAGGGAGAGAGACAGACAGACAGGGGGAAGGAGAGAGACAGACAGACAGGGGGAGGAGAGAGACAGACAGAGGAAGGAAAGAGACAGACAGGGGGAAGGAAAGACAGACAGAGGGAGGGAGAGAGACAGACAGACAGAGGGAGAGAGACAGACAGACAGAGGGAGAGAGACAGACAGACAGGGGGAAGGAGAGAGACAGACAGACAGGGGGAGGGAGAGAGACAGACAGGGGGAAGGAGAGAGACAGACAGAGAGAGAGACACCGTCAGCTGGTCCTCCTCCGGATTCGGGGCGGAGGTCTGAGAGACTCTGAGTCAGAAACGGAGAAAAAGTTTGATCACACAGATCCTCGGACTGTCTCTAACTTTTGTCCTCCGTCTTGTCCTCCATCATGTCCGGCGTGGCGTCCACTCTGGCCAAGAAGCGGGCCATGGCTGCGGGCTTCGGCACCAACGCCAACGCGATGCGGTACCTGAACCAGGACTTCACGTCTCTGCGGGCTCAGTGTCTCTCTGCCGGAAAACTCTTCTGCGACCCGACTTTCCCCGCCGCGCCCGAAGCTCTGGGCTTCAACGAGCTGGGCCGCAGCTCCTACAAGGTCCGGGGAGTCACCTGGAAGAGACCCACGGTAAGAACCGGGGCCCGGGACCCGAACCGGGGTCCGTGGGGATGGGTGGGTGCGTGGGTGGGGCCGGGTGGAGGAGGTGGAGGAGACGCGGTTTGTTGTCAGATTCCCTTCAGGCTCATAACTCTGCTGCTCCGCCCTCATGGAAAAAATCCACCAGGCTCCAAAATACACTCCTTGTGTTTGTACAGGGGTATGAGACGGAATGGTAGAGATGATTTAGAGATATTATAGAGATGATATAGAAATATGTTATAGAGATATGTTATAGAGATGATATAGAGATATGTTATAGAGATGATATAGAGATATTATAGAGATGATATGGAGATGATATAGAGATATGTCATAGAGATATGTTATAGAGATGATATAGAGATATGTTATAGAAATATGTTAGAGAGATGATATAGAGATATTATATAGATGATATAGAGATATGTTATAGAGATGATATAGAGATATGTTATAGAGATGATATGAAGATAGAGATAGAAGTGTCACAGAAATATGGAGACGCCACAGAGATAATATAGAAGTGTTATAGAGTTATTAAAGATACCACAGAGATCATGTGGGTTTATTACAGAGCTGTTATTACTGACATGATAAAGATGATACGACAGAGCGAGCCGCAGACTTCAGGAGCTTCAGACAAACATTCAGGTTCTGTTTATTTGTACATGTCATATCTCTACATGCTGTGTGTGTGTGTGTGTGTGTGTGTGTGTGTGTGTGTGTGTGTCTCATCTCATACAGTATCTTTTAACGTCACTGTTATAAAGTATTAGAGAAACTTCACCTATGATGAAGAACTCATCTGTGAAGGCAGTGAGAGATCCATCGCTGTGATCAGAGTTGAACTCATGTCTTTATAGGAGCCACAGTCTGCAGAGGTCATCAGACACTGTGACGCTTCATTATTACTGACTGTGTGAATAAATAATGAAACTCATTTTAATAAAACGATGACCATAATGACAGGAGCAGGAAGGAATATCAACACTGATGCATCGATCTGTCTCTGTCAGACTGTAGACATGTGACATCACACAGAGATGTTTCCATCCTGTTCTTCCAGAAATGACCTCACGTTGAAATATTATGAAGTCAAATTTCATAAAAACTCAGTGACTGATATGATGTAGGGGCAGGAACATGTGTCCAGCCTTCTGATGCTAATTTTAGAATGTAAAAATAAAAGTTAGTTTTATGGAAACATGTTGAAGTTTCTGTTTCCTGCAGCAGCACAAAACAAGCTCCCGAAGCAGCGGACAGAAGAAGGAAACGTGATCTTTAGTAACAGACAAATCAAGTAAATAAACTACATAAACATGACGCTCTGTGACGCTCTGTGCTCTGAGTTTAGGGAGGCTGACCCTCTGCCCTGATGGAAGCACCTGAAACGCGATGCTGAGTCTGACACAGCTGCGAGCTTTAGAGGCGTCCCCTCCTCATACAGATGCTGCAGGTTATTGAAATAACAGCAGTGATGTCACAATGTCACCACTTCCTCCACCTCGTTTTCGTTCACATTTCCAAACCAGCTGTCGATGTTAGAAGAAAGATGGACCCAATAAAACAGAAGAGAACATTTTCGTCCCGTGATAATCCAAACCCCTCGGCTTCCTTCAACAGAACAGGCGTCGGTCTGTCGTAACAGATGTCGTCAGTGCTCAGATACTTGTACCTGCTCCGCTGCCGCGACCCCCCCCCTCCACACAAGCAGCAGGAAGGCAGGACCTCCTCCCAAAATCAGACTGGTCACAGTGGTTAACAGGCTCATCCAGTCGTGGGCCGTGATGGTGTTCTGTCACCATGGTGTAGAGTCATCCGTGTTCCTCAGGACAGATGTGGATGTGTGATTCCTCTGTGAATTAAAGAGGAGAAAGAGCAGGGCCCTGAGTGGATCCATAGAGGACAGAGTCCTGTTAACTCGGACCGTTTGAGACCTGTTTGTTCAAAGTCAACGAGTTGACACACAAAATCCAAATATCAATGAGAAATCGGCGAGTGAAGTCATGTGACGATAAACAGTACGATAAAAAGCAAACGAGCACGATTCGTTTTTCCCTCCAAATACCTCGGAACGAGATTTAAGAGCAGCTGCAGCTGCAGCATCCTCGGCTCCCCTGGTTGACCTACAAATGTTTGTGTGTGTTCACAAATACACACGACCTGTGTAACACACATCATCGTAAGCACAGTGTGTGTTTCACTCCCTCTGCTCAGACGGCTGTGTTCAGCAACACGCCTCTTTCATACAATGTTCAGTTTGACTCGTGCAGAGTGCAACAGATCAAACATGTGAGGAACAACTCGTGAGTCATCAGAGACCCTACGTACACAGAGATGAGTCACTACGCTCCCATAAACACAGAGGTGCTTCCTGGGAGGAGATGTCACATGGCGCTCGTTAAACACACTAACACACTTTCGTGTCAGTCACTTGGTTGTACTCAGAATGCTCTGTAATGTAAGTAATCTGTCCTTGTGCAGATGTGTCAGTCTGAGAGTTTTCAGAAGCAGGGAAGTGGAGAGAAGAGGAAGAGGAGGAAGAGGTGACTGTAACTGAGTCAGAATAAATACAGTCATATTGATATAACGGCCAGCTGCACTTCCAGAGTTCAGGCCGGGACGGACCTTTAAAAGTTGAAAGCTGGGTAAGATCAAGACGTTCGATAGTTCAGGGACGGCGGTGTGAAGATAAAGAACAGACCCACGCTGGTTCATTTACGTCCAAATCTCTGCCGGGCCACGCCCTTCTCTGGCAAGCACTGTCACTTCCTATTGGTCAACTGCAGAAACACGCTTTAAAGGCTGAGTTAAAAAAGTCCACTGAGTTTGTCGATGTTTGAACAAACCCTCATTGGTTTATGGCCAAATTTTGCAAAAGGCCAAACTGGTGGCGCCCCCTACTGACTGATATAAAAATGATTTAACACACGTGGTTCAACATTATTATTTAACATATCCTGCAGGTTTTATGATGATTGGACAGTTTCTGATATATAGTCTGATTTTTTTGCACGTGTAGCGTTGATTTGAAGGAAACGTTCAGGATACGACTCTGGTACTGATGTGGACGTGTCCTACAAGTTTAGTGATGATTGGCTCAACGGTCAGAGAGTTAGAAACATTAATGTGCTGAGCCACGCCCCCGCTACAGTTCATTGGTCAGTGTCATCAAACCAAAATGTTTTTGATGACAACTGATGAGGTTCGTCCAAAATGATCCACAGACACTTTGGTACAAATCGGACCCACGCCTTGGGAGGAGATGTCAACAATGTGTTTTTAAAAAATTCAAAATGGCAGACAATCTAGTGGGCGGATCTTAAGGGTTCTCGAGGCTTTTGTAGAATCCATACAGCTGAACATGTGTGTTGAATTTCATGTCAGTTTGACAAAATGGTGCAACGGTGGTGACCTTTCAAAGAAATAAATTCTTTGACCTTAATCATAGCGCCCATCTGGTCGATTGGCATTATGAGAATTTATACACAACTTCCAGTCACTGACAAAAAAGTCATGTCTCTATGATGTACCATCTCACGGGACTTTGTGAAAACATTTCTGAACAAAATAATAATAATAATAATGAATAAAAACTGTGTACTCATCCAGAGGTGGAAAGTAACTGAGTACTCTCAAGTACTGCACTCATGTAAAACTCTGAGGTACTTGTACTTTCTCGAGTATCCCTGCACCTCTCCGTCTCCTCCGTCTCTGTACTGTTACTGCACCACATTTATCTGACAGCTTCAAACTTTGGATGAAACAAAGGAGCCAACAGGACATGAAGGAGTTAAAAAACATGGACAGCAGTAAAAATGACAGCGACGCATGAAGTCATCCGAACACATGATGCAGACGAGGCAACAGCCCCGACTCTGACTGCTGGCTATACTCACACAGTTTGACTGCAGTGAGGCTGAAAGTCTTCAGTGTTGACGTCTTCCAGCTCTGCTGTCTGATGCTGCGTGTCGAATGTGACTGCACATGTATGTGATACCTCAGTATGCCGTGTGTCGTGTTAATAAAGTTTGAAGTCTAAAACACTGAGACCTGCATCAGTTTCAGAGTTTGACCTCAGATATTTCAGGATGTTCAGAATTATTTAAACATGTAAAGTAGCTTCCTGTCCTCAGAGTAAATTCCAGTAAAACATGTCCTGACAACTGAGACTTAAACTGCACTGAGACTAGAGGACCTGGGGCCCGGGGCCCCGAGGCTTCTGTGTGATTGTTATTAGCAGTTGTTCTTGCAGAGTCAGATTCTGTGAACAGGAGCTGAGATATTTACTTCAATGTTGCAGACTGGATGTTTCTGCTGCTGGCAGGAAACAGAAGCTGCGTCTCTGTAATTGCTTCCTGTGACTCTCGAACAGAGCGCGCTCTGATTTGAATATGAAATCTGTGCAGAGCCAGTGTGAAGCTGCTGACGAGCATCTGTCAGTAAAAACATCAATACGACTAAAATACAGAAACATTAAGATATAACTGAAGTACCAACAGTAACAGTTATATTATTATTATTATTATCATTATTATTATGCATTAATGCGCGGGTCAGTTTAATGTTGATCAGCAGTAGAGGTGGAGCTCCAGAGATTCATATTATAATGATACAGCTTATTAACATGGATTCTGATTGGTCAATGACAGCGTTCTGTCTGAATTGTCTGTGAGTATCACAGACAGTGTGTGAGTGTCTTCAGTGTCCCTGATCTGATGTTGTCTCGACCTTCAGGAACTGGTCAGTAATCCTGAGTTCATTCTGGGTGGAGCCACCAGGACTGACATCTGCCAGGGAGCGCTAGGTGAGTTTTACTGACTGTCCCTGAATGCATCACTGCTGCTGTCGTTAGTGCTGTTTGAGTTAGTTGCTAAATGCTAACAGCTGCTGCTCTTCTTTTTGAGTTAGCTGCTAACTGCTAACAGCTGCTGCTCTTCTTCTTTGAGTTAGCTGCTAACTGCTAACAGCTGCTGCTCTTCTTTTTTGAGTTAGCTGCTAACAGCTACTGCTCTTCTTCTTTGAGTTAGCTGCTAACTGCTAACAGCTGCTGCTCTTTTTCTTTGAATTAGCTGCTAAATGCTAACAGCTGCTGCTCTTCTTTTTTGAGTTAGCTGCTAACAGCTACTGCTCTTCTTCTTTGAGTTAGCTGCTAACTGCTAACAGCTGCTGCTCTTCTTTTTTGAGTTAGCTGCTAACCACTAACAGCTGCCTTTTAAATGTCCCACGGCGGGTTGCCGTCCATGATGCCGTCCTGCTGGCTGTCCTATTTATACAGACATCGTTGAGCTGTGACTACTTCCTGTGGCGGGTGTAAGGAGAGACGAGTCTGACTTCTGTGGTTCTGTTCATACAACACGGCGAGGTGGAGTAACTGTGTGAACCGCCTTTGAAGGGGCTCTTGTCTGGAGCCAGTCAGGGTCCAGCAAGAGACACTAAGGCTTCACTGAGAAGACGGAGACGTCCTCTGTCGGACTGTCAGACTGTAGAATTTGGACAGACAGACAAACAGACAGGCAGACAGACAGACAGATGAGACGTTTCATATAATGGCTTCAAATCTGAGTCCAGATCCAGAGAGTTATTACATACAACACGCTGAGTTTACAGCACAACTCTGCCTGAACAGAAACTTAATGAGAACCAGATCTGCTGTGATTAGAGGGCGCTGCCACGCTGAGCCCTGATTGGCTGAGCAGGAAGGAGCAGAACAGGAAGAGGCCTGCCAGCTATTGTTAGAGGGCGAGAGACAAACATGAGAAGGACGGGTGGGGGGGGTGCTGTCAACCAATGAGGACACACCCTGACACACACACACACACACACACACACACACACACACACACACACAGAGTGTTGTGGTGATGACTCACCAGCATGCCGTGCCTTCATCAAACCACACTGAGCTGCAGCCGCTGTTGTTGTTGTGTTACTTTACTGTAAAGCTCTGTTAACACATGCAGAAACATCTGCCTGTCTGTGTCTCTGCCTGTCTGTCTTTCTGTCTGTCTGTCTGTCTGTGTCTCTGCCTGTCTGTGTCTCTGCCTGTCTGTCTTTCTGTCTGTCTGTCTGTCTGTGTCTCTGCCTGTCTGTGTCTCTGCCTGTCTGTCTGCCTGTCTGTCTGTGTCTCTGCCTGTCTGTGTCTCTGCCTGTCTGTCTGTGTCTCTGTCTGTCTGTCTGTGTGTCTGTCTGTGTCTCTGCCTGTCTGTCTGCCTGTCTGTGTCTCTGCTTGTCTGTGTCTCTGCCTGTCTGTCTGTCTGTCTGCCTGTCTGTGTCTCTGCTTGTCTGTGTGTCTGCCTGTCTGTCTGCCTGTATTAACATCTAAGCAGTGAATATTCGTGGACAGGAAGTGCAGCAGCAGCTGCAGGCAGTTGTTTCCTCCCATGACTTGAATCCACTGTTGCTTCATCAGGAACACAAAAAAGAAAAAAAGCTGTGAATAGACTCAGTGCGTTGGTTTGATCCCCTGCTGGTCGGGACCACATTATGACACCGCTGTGTTTTTGTGGGACCACGTGTGTCCTCATCTGACGCCTGTTTCTCAGTGTGAACTGTTTGTGTCACTTCTTGTTCAAGAATCAGGTCCGAGCAGAGACAGCTGAGAGCATTCGTCCCTCCACAGAGACTCAGGCACTTTGAATCAGTGTGAAACTTTCAGATGATAAAGTTTGTAGGTTCGAAGGATTTGGACACATCAGTGAGTCAAAGTCACAATAACTGAAATGAGTGTTTTTCCTCTGGCAGTGGGCGGGGCTTATCTAGGGACTGTTCCTTATTCATCAAGGGGGTTGGAGGGGTGCGGTGAAGCCCCAAATATTTTTCCTTGGAAAATCCATGACCCTCCCCTCCATGAATGACTTGATGATATTTAAAACTTTGATGTTTGAAAGTTACATTTCAAACATCAAAGTGAAAATCACTATTTTTTTTTTTTAGAGAAAATCACTATTTTAAGATTTGGTTGTGCGGTTTTGTTTCTGGCAAAAGCATTCGTTGCACATGATGTGTTCAGGGACTGTTGGAAGTGAGATCATTTCTGTTGTTAAAGTTTCTGGCTGTGATAAATGGGGTAATTTTGTAATTTTAAAGAAACAAGGCAAAAATAGGCAAAAAAAATTTAACCCAAAAAACAAATAAAAAATCGGCAAAAACAAATTTTTAAGGAAAAAAAAATCTGGAAAAATTTAAAAGAAAAAATATTTTTTTAAAAATTGCAAAAAAAACCAAAGAAAAACTAGCAGACATTTTAAAAGACAGCATACCTTACAAACCCGCCTCAGGTTTGGTTTGGGTTTCGTTTTAATGACAGTAGTCTCCTCCCCATGCAAAAATGGTGCATCCCTAACACTGTTTTACAAGAGCACCGACACTGCATCCTGGACTTGGCTCTGCCCAAGACGACTTTGATTGGTTTAGAGAAACAAAACAAGCCAGATCATTTCTCCCTTCAGCAGAAAGCTAATCAGTGATTGGAAACATTTTTGTGGTGCTGACATGGCGCTGTGGAGACAGCAGTGACCTCTGAACTCTCGGCCCTCAGGTGGATATTTTCATGTGCTTTTCATCTTGTTTATAAGAAATATTGAAGTAAACGGGTCATCCTCCAGGGGATGAACCCTCCAGATGTTAACCATCTTTCCTGTAGCGCCACCCTCAGGACAAACTTCATCTCTCAGACTGTACGAACAGATGAACCATCAGGATGTTGGTTGTAGTGAACTGCGCAGTCCGTTTCAGGTGTTTTCCTGTCTGTCCAGGTGACTGCTGGCTGTTGGCGGCCATCGCCTCCCTGACGCTGAATGAGTATGTGATGGCCAGGGTCGTTCCCTCTGACCAGGGCTTCGGTGACGACTATGCTGGCATCTTTCACTTCCAGGTAACAAAATTGTGACACGAGTGAAGAGCGTCAGTATCAGCCTCATCACAGTTTCTGTCTGTTAATGTGGCCTGCAGCTTCAGTCCTGTTGCTATGGTTACCTGCAGATTAACACACCTTCAGCTCAGACTGAAAACAGACAAAATGTCCATATATGTGAATGTTTGTGTCGTTCATAGATGATACCTGTCAGCCCGTGTTTCAGGCATCTATGTGTTTGGTAAAGAGAACCAGAACAAACAGGAAACAGCAAGGGGTTTTTGAGGCAAAGCAAACCTCCCTCATTTATTGGTAATGGAATAGGAAACAGGAACTGACCTACAGTGGCCAATCAGGCTCAGCACTGCGCCAAATATATAAGTTACTCCCTGATATATTTACCGAAGTGAATTCATGATAAACAAAACTAATATGGGACCCAGCATTGAACCCTGTGGAACTCCACAGCTAATGTAATGAGAACAGTCACATCTGTGAAGAGCTTGGTGTTTACGTTCGTTAGAATTGTACCAGCATTTCTCATTCCTAATCTGTTCGCTAGTGACGCCTTCACCCTCCAGATGTCTCTTTATTTACACACAAAGGTTATGACATTTGTTTTAAAGGATGAATTAACATTCTACCAGGAGACAGTTAGCATTTCAATTAACAGTAATCCATATGACACAATGAGACAGAAAGAGAGAGACAGAGAGAGACAGAGAGAGAGAGAGAGAGAGATGCAGGACAGATGGTAATGACAGTAGCTTACAACAACATTAATGAAAGTAATAATATTATAATTAATAATAATATATTAATATCTGATAGTATACATGTGTGACAATAATCATATGTGTATAATAACAGTAGAAGTATGACTAATGATAACAGCAGCAGCAGGAGGCATCTGGCAGGACCACGGCAGCAGCACAACCACACACGTCACACTGTCCAGGCACCGCTGCAATACGAGTTAACCTGAGAGACAGTGGAGCACAAAGGCTCCGGAGAAGAAGCCGAGTTAGTGACATCCAGAATGGCCGAGTTAGCAAGATGCAGTAATAGGACACGAGAGAGAGAGAGAGAGAGAGAGAGAGAGAGAGAGAGAGAGAGAGGGAGAGAAGGTGCCCGGTGTATTATAGGTGGTCCTCCGGCAGACTAGGCCTAAGTCAGCCTAACTAGGGGCTGGTACAGGTCAAGCCTGAGCCAGCCCTAACTATAAGCTTTATCAAAGAGGAAAGTCTTAAGTCTAGTCTTAAATGTGGAGACGGTGTCTGCCTCCTGGACCGTAACAGGAAGATGATTCCACAGGAGAGGAGCCTGATAGCTGAAGGCTCTGGCTCCTGATCTACTTTTGGAGACTTTAGGGACCACGAGTAACCCTGCGTTCTCAGAGCGCAGAGTTCTGGTGGGATAATATGGCACTATGAGCTCTCTAAGATATGATGGAGCTTGACCATTTAGAGCTTTATAAGTTAACAGTAGGATTTTACTTTTTTTTTTTTACTGATGTGGTGGAAAAGAATTCATCATCATGAGGAATTATAAAAACTCACTCATTTATTAAACATAAATTTGTCTCATTTTACATGGTTAATACTTATGGAAACGTCCACATAGAATATAATTTAATATATAATAATATATAAAATAATATAATTCTTCTTGTTAGCTAACGCTGTCTGTTTATTAATGGAATAAAGTAACGGTGACTAATGTGATATAATGGCTGTGCTCGCTAACGCTGACAGCCAGAAACAAAAGTCTGTGATCCATCATCTGTTTGATCATCTAAACTAAGAACATGTTTTCTTGTGGTGTCGTCTGTGAATGATCAGTGCTGACAGTTACTGTATTCTGTCCTGATACAGGACGTCATCAGCTCACAGCGTTAGCTAGCTAGCATGCTAACAAGTAGAAAAGTTGTCATGTCCATATTAAATTATATAGTTTTAAAGTTTTCATTCACTGCATCTTTTTTGAAGCTGGAGACAGGAAGAAGAGTTCAGACCATTAGGAGAGACTTTCAAAGTAAACGTCCACATTTTTTCCTGTGGTCTGTAGTTCTGGCAGTTTGGGGAGTGGGTGGACGTGGTGATCGACGACCGTCTGCCGGTCAAAGACGGAGAGTTGATGTTTGTCCACTCGGCGGAGGGGAGGGAGTTCTGGAGCGCCCTGCTGGAGAAGGCCTACGCCAAGTAAGAACAGCCAGGGATTCAACCCGACAACCTTCTGTTCCAAAACCACAACATAATGTTCCTTTCTGAGTCTAGTTTGAACGTGTATCAGTAACACTGCGGTCTCACTCGTCTCTCCTGTCTGTCCGTCACAGAGTTAACGGCTGCTATGAAGCGTTGTCTGGCGGTTCCACCACCGAGGGCTTTGAGGATTTCACCGGAGGCATCGCTGAGAATTTTGACCTCCGAAAACCTCCCTCCAACCTGTTCCAGATCATCAAGAAGGCCTTGGAGGCCGGAGCGCTGCTGGGCTGCTCCATCGACGTGAGTCTGACACACTGACTGTACATTCACTCTGCTTTTTTATTTACAGGTGAAGAATGTTTGAGATGTTTCAGTCTGATAATATTCATGATAAAGCTGCAGCTTCCAGAAGTTTCCGCAAATCCAGTGGCTTCCTGTGGCTTTGTTCAGTCAGCTGAACCATCTGACAGAGTTTAGCCTCAAACTCAGGCTCTCTGCTTCACTTTACATCCCGTCTGTTTGTCAGGAGTCACAGGAACGTACTGATGCCAGGCCAGGAAAAAAGATCAGTGTCAGATTAAATAACATAAAAAGTTTCCCATTACAACGAGACCTTTTTCACGTTAGAACAAGGAACTTTTCTTGGAAGGAAATTCCTGCTGATAAAAGCTATAAACCAAGAGGTGACAGTGCACCACACTGAAGATCAGCGTCTGAGGTTTCATTTTTACACAGTTTAGTTTTTGGTGTTTGGACTGTTGTTGATGATGTTGATGATGATGATGATGATGATGACGACAATGTTGGTGATTTAACCATCCCTGTTGTTGCTTTGGTGCAGATCACCAGTGCCGCAGACTCAGAGGCCGTCACTCGGCAGAAGCTGGTGAAAGGCCACGCCTACTCTCTGACTGGCGCTGTGGAGGTGATGTCATGTCCTAAAAATAAAATGAGATGATACAATGCGAAACAAGAGGAGGAGAAAATGTTGTTGTTGTTGTCGTTGCTGCTTCCAGGTGAACTACCGCGGTCGGATGGAGAAGCTGGTTCGGGTGAGGAACCCCTGGGGTCAGGTGGAGTGGACCGGAGCCTGGAGCGACGGGTAACCAAATGCAGTGTGATTTATAAGAGGACGCTGATATCTAGGGTTTAATATTTGGAAGAAACGAGTATCCAGTACAGATAATGTACTTTCTACGAGTTTGAGTATCATCTAAGTGCTGCTGATGAAGAAATATCATCTGGGCAGCTGCAGTCGATCTCTTTCTCTTGGAAACAAAAATGATCTGATGCTTAATCTAAAATATAATAAAAAACAACCTCTGATCAACAGGTATCAGCATCAGGCTGAAAATACCAACTTCCACTGTCAGTCCCATTTATTTTGTTTCTGAGACGCACAGATGGATCCCGATGATGGTGAATTCACAGAGTCCTAATAATAAATGAATGGGCAGCTCTACAGGAAGATGCTAAGGGAAGGGATGAGATGAAACAAGATATTAAGAGATGATTCGTTAGAGCAGGTGGGAAGAGATGAGATGACATTTAGCAGAGGTGAGATAACAAAAGAAGAAATGACATCAGACGAACTAAGATGGCATCTGATTGGACGCTATAGCTAGCTAACTAACCACTGTAACCAAATTTGCAAATCTCAGGATAGCCAAGGAATGACCCGCCCTCCTCTCCATCTGATTGGCCAGTACGCGTTGCTGTCATTGGTTTAGACAGGACAAGTGGGATTGGTCAGGGTAAGCCAATCAGAGGCAGAGTAAGGCCAGCTGTTCCTTGGCTGTTAGCCCTGTGAGCGAAGTTTCAGCTGAAGATGGTTGGCTTCAAATATCATAAATCATATGATTGAAGCCAACGGTCTTTAGCTGAAATGTACGGTAAGCTCATAGGCTAATAGCAAACATTCTAGTGGCTAATGTTAACTTACAAGTAGCACTGTTTGAGATGGGGACAGTGGTTAGCTAGCTAGCTAACTGTAGCATATAGCACATGCTGCATTCAAATGGGGGTGCGTTCACAAGAAGAACCCACGTGAACGCCCCCCTCCTGTCGTATGTATGATCCTGTAAGTGGACATTCTGAGTTCTTGACGTCATGTACACGAATTCCCACATCATAAACACGACGGCAATAACCGTGACCAGAGGCATTATGTTTTCAGGTTGTCCATCTGTATGTCTGTCTGTATGTCCCATGTATGATATCTCAAGAAGGCCCAAACAAACATCTGACTCACTGAACAATGAACCAGTTGGATTTCGGTGGTCAAAGGTCACTGTGATGATGCATTGGTCTCATTCTCTCGAACACGATGTGTGAAGAACAACTTGAGGAAGTCTGAGTTCTGTTTTTTTGTAAAGTCCGTTCTGTGTTAACATATTATCGTTATTATGTTCATACAGATCGTCTGAGTGGAATTATGTGCAGGGAGACTGCCCACATGCCAATGCAGAGGACGGAGAGTTCTGGTGGGTGGAGTCTGAAATATTTTCATTACCACAGACACAGATTGATTGGTCAGGTCCTCACAGTGATGTCCGTAGCTGCAGAGTGAGAGCTCTTCCCTCTCCTGTCCCGTCTCTGCAGGATGTCCTTCAATGAATTCTTGCGTCACTACTCTCGCATCGAGTTGTGCACTCTGACCCCCGACACCATCGAGGACGACTCCGTCAAACACTGGAGCGTCAGTAAGTTTGACGGTTCCTGGAGGAGAGGATCCACTGCCGGCGGCTGCAGGAACAACCCATGTAAGTACAGGAAGTACAGACTGAAGTCTGCTGCTGTGATCTGCAGTGACAGAAGGCACCAGCACTGCTTTCAAACTTAAAACCATGTATACATAGGGATCCCCCTGATTGACACTGATACAGGTCTGATCAGATCTGAGCTTGACAGGTGGAGGGTTTTCTCTGCATGGTGGAGCTGGAGGTTTGTTTGTGAGCTGGTTTCTCCTCTGCAGACACATTCTGGATGAATCCTCAGTTTGTTATCAAGCTGGAGGAGGAAGACGATGACCCAGATGATGGAGAGGACGGCTGCAGCTTCGTGGTTGGCCTGATCCAGAAGAACCGGAGGAAGCTCCGTAAACAGGGAGAGGACATGCACACCATCGGGTTCGCCATCTACGAGGTGAGAGCTGAAGATGTTTCAGATCAGATCAAGAAATGAAGGATCGAAAGGGTCTCTGGACAGAGATGATAGAAACAAACTGACCTTTGTCTTGTGTTTTACTTCAGGTTCCCAAACAGGTGAGCTCTGGAGCCCGACGAAACCTTCAGCTCAAAGGTCAAACACTTATTACACAAACACACAACAGCACACTTCAGCCATCTGTTTAACGAGTGTCAGAGTGGTGACGATGTGATGACGTCAGAAAGAACCAGATCTGTGATTTCAGCATGTTTCCAAGTCATTCATCTGTTCACACGCAGGAGACAAACATGGACCATGTGACAAGGAAAATGTGAAGCTGTGAAGAAACAGTTCAACATTGACCAAGATTATGATTCTTCTTTGTGTCTCTGAGGGTCACATGTTCATGACAGCGCTGAGCGATATGCACAAAAGTTCATATCTCTGTATTTTCATAGTATAAACTATAACATGGAGATTAACATGAGCGTAATCAATTCAATCAATCAATTTTATTTATAAAGCCCAATATCACAAATCACAATTTGCCTCACAGGGCTTTACAGCATACGACATCCCTCTGTCCTTTAGACCCTCACAGCTGATCAGGAAAAACTCCCCAAAAAACCCTTTAACAGGGAAAAAAAAAGGTAGAAAGCTCAGGAAGAGCAACTCAGGAGGGATCCCTCTTCCAGGACGGACAGACGTGCAATAGATGTTGTACAGAACAGATCAACATGATAAATTAACAGTAATCTGTATGACACAATGAGACAGAGAGACAGAGAGAGAGAGATGCAAGACAGACGGTAATGACAGTAGCTTTATGAAAGTAATAATATTATAATTAATAAAATAATATTATATCTGATAGTGTACATGTGTGACAATAATCATATGTGTAATAATAATAATAGTAGAAGGATGCAGCAGCAGGAGGCATCTGGCAGGACCACTGCGTGGATTAAAATGAGGATAAACTATAACATGAGGATAAACTATGACATGACTATAAACTATAACATGAGGATAAACTATAACATGACTATAAACTATAACATGACTGTAAACTATAACATGACTATAAACTATAACATGAGGATAAACTATAACATGACTATAAACTATAACATGAGGATAAACTATGACATGACTATAAACTATAACATGACTATAAACTATAACATGAGGATAAACTATGACATGACTATAAACTATAACATGAGGATAAACTATAACATGACTATAAACTATAACATGACTATAAACTATAACATGAGGATAAACTATGACATGACTATAAACTATAACATGAGGATAAACTATGACATGACTATAAACTATAACATGAGGATAAACTATAACATGACTATAAACTATAACATGAGGATAAACTATAACATGACTATAAACTATAACATGACTGTAAACTATAACATGACTATAAACTATAACATGAGGATAAACTATAACATGACTATAAACTATAACATGAAGATAAACTATAACATGACTATAAACTATAACATGAGGATAAACTATAACATGACTATAAACTAACATGAGGATAAACTATAACATGACTATAAACTATAACATGAGGATAAACTATAACATGACTATAAACTATAAACTATAACATGACTATAAACTATAACATGAGGATAAACTATAACATGAGGATAAACTATGACATGACTATAAACTATAACATGAGGATAAACTATAACATGACTATAAACTATAACATGAAGATAAACTATAACATGACTATAAACTAACATGAGGATAAACTATAACATGAGGATAAACTATAACATGAGGATAAACTATAACATGACTATAAACTATAACATGAGGATAAACTATGACATGACTATAAACTATAACATGAGGATAAACTATAACATGACTATAAACTATAACATGAGGATAAACTATAACATGACTATAAACTATAACATGAGGATAAACTAACATGAGGATAAACTATAACATGACTATAAACTATAACATGAGGATAAACTATAACATGACTATAAACTATAACATGAGGATAAACTATGACATGACTATAAACTATAACATGAGGATAAACTATAACATGACTATAAACTATAACATGAGGATAAACTAACATGAGGATAAACTATAACATGACTATAAACTATAACATGAGGATAAACTATAACATGACTATAAACTATAACATGAGGATAAACTATGACATGACTATAAACTATAACATGAGGATAAACTATGACATGACTATAAACTATAACATGAGGATAAACTATAACATGACTATAAACTATAACATGACTGTAAACTATAACATGACTATAAACTATAACATGACTGTAAACTATAACATGACTATAAACTATAACATGAGGATAAACTATAACATGACTATAAACTATAACATGAAGATAAACTATAACATGAGGATAAACTATAACATGACTATAAACTATAACATGAAGATAAACTATAACATGACTATAAACTATAACATGAGGATAAACTATAACATGACTATAAACTAACATGAGGATAAACTATAACATGACTATAAACTATAACATGACTATAAACTATAACATGAGGATAAACTATGACATGACTATAAACTATAACATGAGGATAAACTATAACATGACTATAAACTATAACATGAGGATAAACTATAACATGACTATAAACTATAACATGACTGTAAACTATAACATGACTATAAACTATAACATGAGGATAAACTATAACATGACTATAAACTATAACATGAAGATAAACTATAACATGACTATAAACTATAACATGAGGATAAACTATAACATGACTATAAACTAACATGAGGATAAACTATAACATGACTATAAACTATAACATGAGGATAAACTATGACATGACTAAAAAATATAACATGAGGATAAACTATAACATGACTATAAACTATAACATGAGGATAAACTATAACATGACTATAAACTATAACATGACTATAAACTATAACATGAGGATAAACTATAACATGACTATAAACTATAACATGAGGATAAACTATTACATGAAGATAAACTATAACATGACTATAAACTATAACATGAGGATAAACTAACATGACTATAAACTATAACATGAGGATAAACTATAACATGACTATAAACTATAACATGAGGATAAACTATTACATGAAGATAAACTATAACATGACTATAAACTAACATGAGGATAAACTAACATGACTATAAACTATAACATGAGGATAAACTATAACATGACTATAAAATAACATGACTATAAACTATAACATGAGGATAAACTATAACATGACTATAAACTATAACATGAGGATAAACTATGACATGACTATAAACTATAACATCAGGATTAACATGAGGATAAACTATAACATGACTATAAACTATAACATGATGAACTATAACATGAGGATTAATATGAGGATAAACTATAACATGACTATAAACTATAACATGAGGATTAATATGAGGATAAACTATAACATCAGGATTAACATGAGGATAAAGTATAACATCAGGATAAACTATGACATGAGTAAAAAAGTATCAGGTAGGTTTGAAACAATTAAAAAAAATTGTGGGAGGAGTTAAAAACTTGCTTTCAATCTGTTGGCCTTCCAAATGAATCTAGATCAGGAAAATTATTTAAATATTTTAATACTTATGTACTTCTGCACAGAGTATCAACAGAGAGGCCGAGGGAGGGACGGAGAATTCTGACCAAACTTGACCCAAATGTCTAACAGGATGAAATAATTAAGGTCAAAAGGTCAAAGGTCAGCTTGACTGTGACATCATTATGTTTTAATGTCATATCTCAGGAACAGAAGCGGAGACATCTGATCAGACACTGAATTGGTGACTCTAATCTTGAAACTAGATCTTCTGTGTGATCTTCTGTCTGTCACAGAGGCGGCAGCACTGGTTAAAAACCTGTTAGGTGTGCAAACAACACACATCTCAAACAACAACTCTTAACCAAAAAAAGACAGCAGGTATGTGATGGTGGACATAAAGCACCATTTTGACCCATCAAGGCAAACGTGACGTTGCTATGCCAACTTCCTGCTCATGTCTTTGTTAAACATGAAGCTGGTTAGCTTAGCATAGCACAAAGTCTGGAAACAGCTAGCCTGGCTCTGTCCAAAGATATCCATGTTACATCTTGTCTGTTATATTGTTGTTTTATGTCACGACCATTCAGACCCTGAAGGATCCGCTGGTTGCCTGGCAACTGCTCAACGTCAAGAAACAGTCCTGCATGTGGCCCCCAGTGAAACAGGAGTCCTCTGTGTTTGTTCAGACCCAACAGAGCAGATATGACCTGTTAGTCAGTGAGCTTTAGAGGAGCCAGTCAGTCAGATGGAGCCTGTTTCCAGTTGTTATGCTAAGCTAAGCTAACTGTCTGTAGCTTCACTGTACAAACATGAGACAGTGAACATGTGATGAGAGAAGCCAGCAACTGAAATCGATTTAAAAAATGATGATTGATTTGTGAGCAGAGACAGAGACGAAGGCTGTGACTCAGAATTCAAAGACAGTTCTCATTGGCTGCACTACCTGTCCAGTTTCCTGACTGGCTCTTGTCCTCCTCAGTTCCACGGGCAGAGGGAGGTTCACCTGGATAAGAACTACTTCCTGTCCCACGCTCAGACGGCGAGGTCGGAAACCTTCATCAACCTGCGGGAGGTCAGCAACCGTTTCAAGCTGCCGCCCGGAGAGTACCTGATCGTCCCGTCCACCTTCGATCCGCACCTCAACGGAGACTTCTGCATCCGAGTGTTCTCTGAGAAGCAGACAGAGACCCAGTAAGACATGACATGGTGCCGCAGGGCGGGTGGTGACAGAGGTGAAGGGTCGGGCGGGGCCTGTAGTGAGCCTGTGGTCCCTCACGTTTCTGAGTGGTCCCTGTTTCCTAACGGGGGGGGGGGGGGGGGGGTGTGTGTGCAAACAAATGGGCGAGCAAACACCACATTGTTTCCGTCAACATGTACCAACCTGCTCTGTCAGTGAACCGGCTAAAAAAACACTCCCCTGACTCTAGTTTGGTGAAGCTTCGCACACTTTTAACCTGTTTTGTTGCCGCTTTTCTAAAACGCTGTGGTGAACGCTGACGTGTTTCAGTGTTTTTTCTACCTCCATGCTAGTTGTGATGCTGTTTCAGATTCTGAGACTGTTGCTATGACAATACGTTTCCCACAGAATTAGAGTCTGTTTGAGTCTGTTTCGCCGTCAATCAGCTGTTGGTGCTGTTTGACGCAGCGCTGAAGAACCGTCTCGTTGAGCCACTCTCCTCCTGCTGCCTCTGCGCAGTTAGCATGAGCTAACACAGCACAGCATGATGTCATCACTGCTCGTCAAATTTGCTGCTTGGAGAGAAGCAGCGGTGGTTAACATCCGACATCCAGATGTCTCGATTCTGTCGCTAAATACTTTAATAACGATGGCTAATGTTCTGAAGTGTCATATCGTAGGCTGGACCCGCTCGAGTTTCTTGAAGTCGTTTCATTTAAGAAGCTTCTTCAGTTCTGACTGACTGGTGCAGAGTAGCAGGTTTTAAACTCTGTGTGGGTGTGAACCCTGACAGAGTCGTGAAGGTCACGTGAGTTGTTGAGCCAGTCAGAATAACCTGAGTATAAAACAGAAACATGCCGACACTTCCACTGACAAGCTGTGCAGCATTCCACTTGATGCTCTGCACTTGTTTGAATAATTGAGTGATGCATCTACATAACACAGAAAAAAGTAATGTTAAGTTCATATTTCAGTTAGTAAAAGTATAAACCGAGTGAATGATAGCAAAACATTTCATGTTCATTTAGACAACAAATAACCTGAGCATCGTAGTCAACAGCTAGCCATGTTAGCATAACATACATTTGGTAATTTACGTCCGTAGAGCGGCTAGTAAACAGCAATATGCAACCTGTGCATTCGTTTTTTTGAATATATAAATTGTCATTGTCACTTTCTGTCACAGTGGTAGTCAAATAGCAAAAGTCCTTCACTTGTAAGCAACTGATGAAAATGCCGGAGTCCTTTTCGGAGACGCACAAAAAGTTTGTTATTTCTGGGCCTGACGCTGGAGGCGGCCTGAGAAAGAAGCCTGCACTGGAAGCGGCCTCATGCTGGAGGTCTGCAGCAGACCCCTGCCCAGAATTCAGTTTGTCTGAAATTGGAGGAACTCTCTGAATGTTGGCAGTCGTAGTTTATGTGTTGTCTAACCTCTTAATATCTCCGTCCTGTCAGACCCTGTGACGACCCAGTCAACGCTGAACTGGAGGATGTGAGTAAATGTTGATTTATAGTTGGACTGTGAATTTAAATCCTGTCCTCATGTTTTTGTCCAACAGCGAGGTGATAACTACTCATCCAATCAAAGGTCTGGACTGTAAAGCAGCTGTTCCCAACTGGTCCTGACTTCTCCTCAGTCACCAGGTCAAAGTCCACACCGTTAAATGTGTACAGGAAACAGGAAACAACACTTCAAAATAAAAGCTTTGTGCTGGAAATTCACTTGTCACATGTCACTTGTGGTCCAATCAGAATGACTCGCGACCCACCAGTTTGGAACCGCTGCTGTAAAAGAATTCTTGGATATGTTTACATGAAACAGTGATTAAAATCATTTTCTCTTCAGATGCTTTGGTTTGTTTCCTGTAACATGAAACTGAATATTGTTGTTGTTTATATGATTATTATTAAAAGATAATGTGTGGACGTCTGTGTTGGTGCTGCGTCAGGTCGTCTGTCGCCTGTTTGAATAAAGTTTGTTGTTCACTTTGTGACCATTGCCGTGGTGATTGTGTTCAGGAGACGGTGCCTGATGAGGAGGTGGACGCAGGATTCAGAGGCCTCTTCACCAAACTGGCCGGAGACGTGAGTATTTCATCACTTCCTGTGTGGTGAGGACCAGTTCTGGTTCAACTACATGCTGACAGCTAACAGCAGGATATACATGTAACACCTGACGAACCAGGTGACGAAGTTTACTAGTGAAACAACAGAGAGCAGGTGTACGGTGGCCTGCAGGTGTGATGCGTTTCCTGCTGTGTTTCAGGACATGGAGATCTCTGCAGCCGAGCTGAGGACCATCATGAACAAGATTGTCGGCAAACGTAAACTCAGCTGAAGCTTCAGCACTTCACCTGTATACCCTTTCATGTTTTTCTCGATCATCTGTTCACCTGTTCATGTGTACAGCTGATCATCTGTTCATCTGTTCAGCTGATCATCTGTTCACCTGCTCACCTGTTCATCTTTTCACCTGCTCACCTGTTCATCTGTTCACCTGATCATCTGTTCATCTGTTCAGCTGATTATCTGTTCACCTGCTCACCTGTTCATCTGTTCACCTGCTCACCTGTTCATCTGTTCACCTGCTCACCTGTTCACCTGATCATCTGTTCAGCTGATCATCTGTTCACCTGTTCACCTGCTCACCTGTTCATCTGTTCACCTGCTCACCTGTTCATCTGTTCAGCTGATCATCTGTTCACCTGTTCATGTGTTCAGCTGATCATCTGTTCACCTGCTCATCTGTTCATCTTTTCACCTGCTCACCTGTTCATCTGTTCAGCTGATCATCTGTTCACCTGCTCACCTGTTCACCTGCTCACCTGTTCATCTGTTCACCTGCTCACCTGTTCATCTGTTCACCTGCTCACCTGTTCATCTGTTCAGCTGATCATCTGTTCACCTGTTCATGTGTTCAGCTGATCATCTGTTCACCTGTTCATCTTTTCACCTGCTCACCTGTTCATCTGTTCGGCTGATCATCTGTTCATCTGCTCACCTGTTCACCTGCTCACCTGTTCATCTGTTCACCTGATCATCTGTTCAGCTGATTATCTGTTCACCTGCTCACCTGTTCAGCTGATCATCTGTTCACCTGTTCATGTGTTCAGCTGATCATCTGTTCACCTGCTCACCTGTTCATCTTTTCACCTGCTCACCTGTTCATCTGTTCAGCTGATCATCTGTTCACCTGCTCACCTGTTCACCTGCTCACCTGTTCATCTGTTCACCTGATCATCTGTTCATCTGTTCACCTGCTCACCTGTTCACCTGCTCACCTGTTCATCTGTTCACCTGTTCACCTGCTCACCTGTTCATCTGTTCAGCTGATCATCTGTTCACCTGTTCATCTGTTCACCTGTTCATCTGTTCACCTGTTCACCCGCTCACCTGTTCATCTTTTCACCTGCTCACCTGTTCATCTGTTCAGCTGATCATCTGTTCATCTGCTCACCTGTTCACCCCCTCACTTGTTCACCTGCTCACCTGTTCACCTGATCATCTGTTCAGCTGATTATCTGTTCACCTGCTCACCTGTTCATCTGTTCACCTGCTCACCTGTTCATCTGTTCAGCTGATCATTTGTTCACCTGTTCATCTGTTCACCTGATCAGCTTGAACTTCCTGTCTCTCTCCTGACAGGAACTGACATAAAGACTGACGGCTTCAGTATGGAGACCTGCAGGGTGATGGTGAACCTGATGGACGTATCCTTTCAGCCATGTTGTTATTATTAACACGCTAACGTTAGCTAGTGAGCTAATAGACATGTTTGTCTGGTTGACTCGTCACAGACAGATAAAAACACACACAGACCTGCGGCAGGAAGCAATGGGGCCAGAAATTTTAACAAAAAACAAACAGGAAGATGCTGCATCGAGGACATCTTCAGGAAATGACACAAAACACACAAAAATACACAAATAATCACAGAGTCCATCGTCTGTACGAGAAACTTCACCCTGACAGCAACCGGCCGAGTTCCAGTTGAACTGGGGCTGAGCTCTGGTTGAACTGGGGCTGAGCTCCGGCGCATGTATCACTGGCCTTCAGTACAGTGTGACATCACAGATCCTTGACTCGTCAGCAGGGCAGCGGTAATGGGAAGCTCGGCCTGGGAGAATTCGCCACCCTGTGGAAGAAGGTGCAGAGATACCTGGTAAGACCTCTGTGACCTTTAAATGAATATCTGAATTCAGCCTGACAACAAAGGTCAACAGCAGCCATCTGTGTGTCCGTGTGTCTGCAGTCCATCTATAAGAAGAACGACTCCGATAACTCGGGGACGATGAGCACTCCTGAGATGAGAGTCGCCTTCAAAGACGCAGGTCAGTCTCTTCTTCTTCTTCTTCAGGAAATACACAGTGACAAAGCTGAACTCCAGAGCTGATTCTCTTCCTGGGTCGAAGATTAACCTCCCAGAATGTTCTAACATCAAAGAGAAGCGAAGTTACCATCTGCAGCAGAAACACTCACTCTGTTGTACCAGCACACACTGAGGCTAAAAATACTGCAACAGGTGTCAGGTGTTTCTCACAGGAAGTACCAGGATATAATTTCCTGGTGTTGAAACTTTGACATTTCACTTTTGAAATTTTGACTGTAAAATGATGATTGTTATGACTCCACCCTAGTGCCATTATGTTTTTGAGTTGCCCATCCGTCCGTCCATCTGTTTGTCCGATCATGACATAATATCTGACGATTGAACATGTTATCTCAGAGAAATTTCTTCAGATTTGGCACAAACATCCACCAGGACTCAACAAGGAACTGCTTAGTTTTTGGTGGTCAAAGGTCAAAGGTCACTGTGACCTTGTCTGTCTCATGCTTGTGAACACAATATCTCATGAAGTCTGTGAAGGAATTTCTTTAAATTGGCACAAACGTTCACTTGGACTCAACAAGGTGTGACCTCACAAAACATGAAAGAATTCATTCACTAATTCTGACCAAACTTGACACAAATGTCTGACAGGATAAAATAATGAAGGTCAAAAGGTCAAAGGTCAGCTTGACTGTGACATCATCATGTTTTAACATCATATCTCAGGAACAGAAGGGGAGACATTTGGTCACATACTGAATTGGTGACTCTAATCTTGACACTGTGCTGATTGTATAAATCTTCTGTGTGTGAAGCGTTAATGTTTTCACTGACATGATGGAGACTGTCAGAGACACTAGACTGGTGGGCGGAGTCATACAACCACAGGGTGGCCTGGTGGGCGGAGTCATACAACCACAGGGTGGACTATGGGCGGAGTCATACAACCACAGGGTGGACTGTGGGCGGGGTCATGTAACCGCAGGGTGGGCTGTGGGCGGGGTCATGTAACCGCAGGGTGGGCTGTGGGCGGGGTCATGTAACCGCAGGGCAGGTATTCCAGATTATTCTTCTTCCTGAATCTGAGTTAAAGTTATGGAACAACATGAAGTTTGTGTGGTGTCAGTCTGAATCTGTGTCATGCAGATCGTTACAGCATCATTTCCCTCTGCGGTGTCACTGAGTGACCTTTGACCTCATCCCTGTTTGTTGCATGTAAATGTTCAGGAACTCGTCTAACCAGCAGATGAAACCTGTTTCCTGTCCTTTAGCTCTCACTAAAATCTTCCTGCTCTGTGGTGTGGTTTGGTTCAGAGGCCTCAGGCTGGCTGCACTCTGTTTCTGGAGAGCTTCTCATTGGCCGATGAAACATCAGTGGGTGGAGTCAAAGACTGGTTTAGATACAGGCTCCTCCCTGCCTTTTACGGACGGGAGGCGTTCTTGTTTGTTTTCAGTCAGACGGATCAGACACCTGTTAGAATTTTCTACCTGTAAATACAACTTTGATCATATTTGCATGTTTTAAAAATTGAAGCCTCAGAAATTCATGATACTCGTGATGGATCTGATCAGTCTGAGCCTGTTTCCTGCACTGCAGATGTCTCGTCGTGTCATTTCCTGTTTGATCAGATCTCTCTGTCTATTTTTTCTCTGTCAGCTCAAACTGAACTTCTCAGAAACACTTGAACATAGTGAATTTGAGTCACGGCGATTCCTGACGGACTCACTGCTCAGAGGAGGAAAACCCTGCTCAAACACCCTCAGCTCCTCCCAGACACTTATTTCAAAATAAAACATTCTTCCTGTTTCTGTATTCCTGCTCACTAACATCTGAGGAAGACGAGCTGCTTCTTCTTCTTCTTGTTTGTATCCTGTGTGTTTTTCTGTCTAAGTTAATGTTGTGTTTGTGTTCCTCTCTGCTGCTGCTGCTGTCTGGACTCTCCACACTTTACTGTCAGTACACTGATGGTACGTTAACGTTACTTCCTGCTGGATAAGCAGCCATCCTTAGAAGCATTAGCTTTAGCTCCCTTAACAGTGTTTGCAATGTTAGCTCCCAAACAGTGTTAGCAGCGTTAGCAACATTAGCTTTGTAAGCAGTGTTAACAGCATTAGCCTCATAAGCAGTGTTAGCAGTGTTAGTAGCATTAGCAGTGGCAGCATTACCTGAACAGTGTGGGGTGTTAACTCTTTGAGCAATGTCAGCATCGTTAGCCGTGTTAGCTTTGTTGACATTGTCAGCGTCATTAGCAGTGTTAGCATCGTTAACACCATGAGTAGTGGTAGCTCAGCTGACAGTGTTAGCAGTGTTGCAACCTGATCTCACAGAAATACGTGAAATGACCACGACCTCTTAACACCGCATTCTGTGGTGCCACCACGGAAACAAAGCCAATGTAAAGTCAGTTAGGATCCTTTGTTGTGGTGGACACACAGATTCCCTGATTCAACAACGTCACGTCAACCTCGTTTTCCTCAATGATGTCTTTAACATTCCTGTATACACACAAAAACACATCCTTGATAACTCAACAACATGACAGGTTCATGTCAAGGCCATAAAATAAAATAAATGTATTTTGCCAGCAGATAGTGTAGGGCTTTCAGAGCATTGTGCTGTGGGCGGATGGGGTGCGTTCCACTACTGTTTTGTAGCTACTGTCTGCCGTGTGTGGGCTTCATTCCATTTCAGAGTGCCGTCCGTCTGCTGTAACCGAATCCAAACGGCACTAATAAATAAATAAGAAGAAAAAAATCAAGCTGAGCACGGAAGACTCAGAGAGGAAACACCATCACATGGAGCCGTCCGCCCCCGGTCACCCTCCACTCCACCAGGGGAGAGCGGACCCCAAGCCACTGAAGAAACACTGGAGTTGAGAATTACACTATGATAAATGACATAAAATATTAAGATGTAGGCCTAACATAAAATAAATGTGTTATTAAATAAATTAAAACATAAAGCCAACAGTAGATAAAAGCAGAACATGCTAAAAGTAAATACAATAACAGGCTAAATATCTAAACAATAATAAAGTGTCTAAACAGTAATAAATAGTATCTAAGATAATTATTAGGCTGCCATTCCACTGTAGATAGATTTTAACATTTCAATATATTTTTAATATTATTTTTGCTTATTTTATTATTGGTTTACTTTTTAGTAGTATACAGTACAGTAAAAAGAAACAAACAAAAATCATTTTTTACACGGGGCCTTCAGAGTCCTCTTTGAAACTACACCTGGCATGGCTTGTGTCCAAAAAATGAAAAAAATCAAAACTTTGCCGTAGAGCTATATGGGCTGAAATATGTGCCACTAGAAACTGAATTTGAATTACATAATTTGAAATTGAATCATTTATATTTGAATTTGAATTACTAGAAACTGAATTTGAATCACATAATTTGAAATTGTATTGTTAATTTGAATCATTGCATTGAAAAACTGAATCTGAATAGTATAATTTGAAATTGAATTCATTTCTATATATTCAAATTCAGTTCTCACAATTCAAATTCAATTTACTGTGACAGACATCCGGGTCGTTTAAGGACGAAGGAAGAGCAATCGAGCGCAGATACACAGGACTCCTCTTCGGCCAATCAGCACCTACGTTTTTGAGCACTTGGGAAGAAGCGCTCGCCCTGACCCATACTGGCTTGACCATGGATACGACTGGGACAAATATGGTAATTTGGCATTTTACCATATATTTTAACGACCTTTTTTAACTGTTGTTAATGTTACAGCTACTTTGTAGGAACGTTTCATTTCGTCAGCGAGCATAAACAAATCATGTTTACAATTACATTAGGCGACTAGCACGTTAGCATTGTTTCAGCTATCATTTTAGCAACAAGTGCTGGAGCTAGTCTACAAGTCACATGTGATGTTACCCATTTAACGGTAGTGTTTTTCTTACCATGAATGTTTTGTTGATGGCAAACAAGAAATTCAAGTTAGTAGTTGGATTTGCAGTGTGCATAACGGCTGACATTAAAGATTATATCCCTGTACCCACACCGCTGTTGCAAACAGTGCACATATTTATGATTTTGACATTGATTAAAGTCCGAAGGGGACTGAAATGTACGTTACTGTTATGAACATAGAACATGTTAAAGAAATGTAGAAGTTGCTAAAGAAAGGCAGTTATACTTGTTACAAGATGTTAATTTCTTTAAGTACATCGCCGGTGTTGAGGTCATGGCCACTTGTGACGTCTCCACCACGCCTGCTACACACAGCAGAAACTTAAGTACCAGTTTTAGCTACTTGACTTTAGACAGCTAATATTACATTGTCTTCCAAGGACAAAAAAAGCATTTAAAAGACATCATCAAGTCATCTATATTTTGAGGTGTTGCTCCCTGTTTTATTTTACCCTACAGATGTGACATACTAGTATTGTCAACAAAAAGGAGTGATTCACCCTTTATAGTTAACTTTATGGTTTTTATTACCTAAAGCAGTGATTACACTCATTTTACTTTCATAGGCACAGTGTGCATCATTGGTGACAGCTATGTCCGGCGTGGTGTTCAGAGAGCTGCAGAGACTCTGGGAAGCAACCTCAGCATGCTGGGCATCCATGTCTGCTGGGTTGGCTGGGGTGGACTGCAGAGAGGCCTTCTCTCCTTCTTTTTCCACTCCCGGTGAGAAAGAGCAGCACCAGGTGTCCTCATCATCCACTGTGGCAGCAATGACATGGGGAAGGTCAGCAGTGTCAAGCTGGTCAGCATGATGAAGGAGGACCTGCACCAGCTTCACCTCCAGCATCCTGGCATTAAGATAATATTTTCTTCACTGGCCCAAAGGTGCAGGTGGGAGGCTGGTGGCAATCCAGCAAAGACTGATAAGGCCAGGAAATGTGTTTACAGTGTTGTGGCTACATTTGTTCATAGTTTAAATGGTGCCATAATTGAGCACCCTCACATCAGGCATGACAGTGAGTATTTTTGAAAGCTGGAGTTCATTTCACACCTAGGGAAAATGAAATGTTTTTAAGTAAATTAGTTAATTGTCTTAAAGACCACCTCCAAACGCAGTGAACTGCTTACAGTTGGCAGTGTCACTGCTTTTGAATTTGGCCTTTAGGACACATTTTGTTAGGCCTGAACATAGCCCAGGCTGTCATGGCCAATGTTGAGTTTTTGATATTCATCTATAACTTGTTTAAAATTTCAATAAATTCTATTTACATTTGCACTCCTTTTGTCTTTGTTTCTGACTGAATCTGACTGTCAACTGAAAAACAAACAAATTATACACTACAGATAAAACCTAAAGCATTAATGTTCAACACTGTCAATGGCAAATAATTAAGCAGTACATTTCTGTGTGGGCCTGATTATTTTAACTTTGTACTTGAAGGTAACTAAGCACCTTAGACCCAGCAGCAGAGCCTGAGAAGATTTTGGAGAGCAACCTTTGTTTGCTGCACTGTTAGAAGTCTAGTTTTAACACAGAAGAATGTGACTGGATAAAAGGGCTCAAAGTGAAAAACAAACAATTAGCTGGACACAACAGTTTTGAAGCCCCCAAGGTATCACTTGTTCGCCAACTCTGAGAGGATCTCCCTCAGGCAAAAGGTACTGTGACATTTTTATAGTGAGGCAAATAAAAACATAATCAGCCAATTGTGTGTTATGTTTTTTTTAGCCTCACTATATAAGCCTCAATACCGAGCAGAACCTTCTCATGTCACAATGTCACAAATAAATAATACCTATTACGGGGCTTAAAATTATTCAGTGTGCAGATATTTCCTTGTTTTTCACAAAAGGAGAATCGTTATTCAGTGAATTTTCTTCATTTGTCTTAAAGAAATGTTCAAACAAAACCAGCACGTAACATCAGCTTTTCATTTTTTCTTTACATTTTGCTAAGATAAATGCAAACTTAGGTAAATGTTAAAACATAAATGAAAACATTAAGATGCCATTAATAACTATTATATTTTGTTAATGGTTTAAATCACCACTATATTTCCACTCATCACAGGAAACTGATGACAGCTTTCAAAAAATGTGCTTTTACTCTAAAGTAAGTTTTGTCTGATCCATTTTATATAGCAAAAGTTAAAACCATTACACAAACAGTTTAACAAAATTAAGTCAAAGCTTGCATTCATGAAATCATCACTATTAAAAGGTTACAAAAAGTACACATGAAATAAATGAAAAGATTTATAACAGTAATTATAAAACCTATGAATTAGGACCCAGTGTCATAATTTGCAAAGTCGTAATTTCTTGTGAAACAACCTCTTTACTGTGGAGTAAATATCATATCATTGGTCGAGGCGTTGTAACTTTCCTCAAGTGTCCTACAAGACAGAAAGATGACAAGTTAAAAACACAGGTAGAAAACATTGACTACAGCCTGTCTTGGTTAGAGGCCCACTCACCACCACAATGATCTTACTGCTGAGTAAGTGGCTGTCGTTCATAAAATAGTTTTGTGTTTAAGTTCTGTAGATATTCAACTTTATATTTGAATGTGACTTTAAATTTAACAGTGTACTACCAAGACAACTGGAGTATGAATGTACAGCATGCAGTTCATCCACATTAACATAATAGTTGCTATCAAAAGGAAACTGAACTGTTCTCAAAGCTCACTGCCACTGTGGAATCATGCTATGTTCAGCGTCTCATTATGAGAATATATTTTTCCATTGGTTCTTCACAGACTGTGTGTGGGGGAAAAGGTAGTAATTCTCACTGTGATAAAGGGTCTTTGCATAAAATGCACTAAAATGTTGAAGTCGGTAAATACATGTCATGTTCCTTGATTGATAAAATCTTCATTTTCCCTTTTGCATCAGGGGAAGATTAAACTGCACTGGTGTGTCCGTAACTTCACCTTATCAGTAATAGTACAGATCAAGCTGTGCCCTAATTGAGTACTTAGTAATGTATGACAATTAGTAATATATACAATGAATTTAAATGTATTATGGTCAATAATTCATCATTTTAAACTAATAAGTTTCTTGACTCTTTGTGAGGTACTGTATGAAAAAAGGTGTCTTTATCCTGGAGTCAGTGCTGAAGTGATGACTCAAAGTGTTCACTGCACAGACGGTAAGTCTTGTTTGGAGTCCAGTTCTGTCTTCTGGTGTTGAGTGTCCACTGGTCCAGTCTGTCTGGGTCACCTAGAGGAAAACTTTACACAGACAAATAGATATTAAAATATATGTGTTAGCTACCTACTTCACAGACACCTTTACATGCAAACAATACAATTTAAATTACTTCAGTGTTAAACAGATCATAATCAATTTAATTTAGCAAAACAAAAAGGAGGTGACCATCACAGTCCTCATATTCTGTCTGTGCATTATCTATTGTTGTGTAGCTACAGGCCTGTATCATACTTTTATTTTCTTAATATTTTATATGTGACAGTCAAATGTCACATTAGCCTTTTTTAATTACGTTACACACCTTATTGTAATTTCACACAGTTCGCCACTTTTAACAAGTTAACATTGCATCACGTTAGCTAACTAACGTGGTGGACCTTTATTTTCAAACCTCACACAGACACCTTTTGTTCAAAATATTCTCTCCTAATGCCTAAATCCTAACACTTCTCTGTCAGGCTCTGACTTAGATGCATCCCGGACTGGCTTCTTGTTCGAAGGCTAAATGTTAGCCGGTATCAACGTGATTTTACATGTCCTAAATAAAGGCTTAATAATAATAAGAAGAAGCTGACAAACTAGGTGGTGACCGCAGACACAGATACCCGCTAATTAGTGCTAACATATAAACGACAAACGATACTAGAATTTCCGAATTTCACTTACCGAAAAACCTGGAGCACGGACTTCTTGGACGGTCTGTTGGTATAATTAATCGAACAGCAAGTCATATTACTCCAATATTTGCCTGAAAACATATCCAGCAGGCACAGACCCGGCTGAGAGGACAAGTTCAATGCCTTCAACATGGACACGAACTGGCTGAGGTGACGCCGAGCAGACGGCGAGTCTGAGCTCAGCTCCGCTAGTTAGCATGCTAGTTAGCCACCCGTGATGGTGCCACCTGTCACTCAAAGCGACCACGCCCTTAATTATGCGCAATTTTAAACGTTAATAACATTTAAACGGAAGAGATATAAACCCCCCCGTTGTCATGAAAGGGGAAATTAACTATAGAGACCAAAACCGTCACTCGTCACTGCTGGAGGTTGCTGCTTGGTCAAGACGAGCAAGTAGCGCTTCTTCCTACGTGCTCAAAAACGTAGGTGCTGATTGGCCGAAGAGGAGTCCTGTGTATCTGCGCTCGATTGCTCTTCCTTCGTCCTTAAACGACCCGGATGTCTGTCACAGTAAATTGAATTTGAATTGTGAGAACTGAATTTGAATATATATAGAAATGAATTCAATTTCAAATTATACTATTCAGATTCAGTTTTTCAATGCAATGATTCAAATTAACAATACAATTTCAAATTATGTGATTCAAATTCAGTTTCTAGTAATTCAAATTCAAATATAAATGATTCAATTTCAAATTATGTAATTCAAATTCAGTTTCTAGTAATTCAAATTCAAATATAAATGATTCAATTTCAAATTATGTAATTCAAATTCAGTTTCTAGTGGCACATATTTCAGCCCATAGGAGCTAAACCAAATACATCATTGGAAAGGTCTCAACCTGGAGAGTAACATATGTCAGTATGAAGATTCTCTGCTTTCAGCCATTGACCTTTGAACCTTGACCTCAGTGCATGTTTGAGGGCTAATAACTCAGCAACTAAAGGAGGTACAGACATGGGACCAACTGTTATGGAGAGCTCTTGACCTCAACTATCATGTGAGTGCAGTCAACAACTGGGGCTGCTGTCAGATATGGGTAAAATATGGATAAAATTAATTTTCACCCATTTAGAAATTAGATATTTAAAATCTGATTACACAAGTGTGTTTACCATCCCGTTAAAGTTCACAGTCTACTCTCAATTCAGTATTGACAACTTCCAAATCTAGGAAAAACACTTATATATTTTTTAAAAACTACAATTCCCTGGGACCGCGCCATGCAGCTTGATACATATGAGCAACATAGTGTAGTCCTTCTGATTTGCAAAGTAGGGCTCTAAATAGGGTCATAAAAAGATATATCTACCCAATATATCTAATATCTAGTAAAGCTGAATTAGTAATGACACTGCACCTAGATGAACTATGTTACGAAAAAAAGCAAGGATGACGGCTAATTTTTGATATTTTAGATAGTACTCTAAAAACGTCGTTTTTTGGGACGGTAGTTTTTTTGCAGCTTGTTGCAAAATAGAGTCGTAAAAAGATACATCTACTGAATATGTTTAATGTCTAGTAAAGCTGAACTAGTAATGACATGATGTCAACAAAAAGTAAAGATGATGGTTAATTTCAGATAATTTAGCTAGTAATGTAGAAACGGCATTTTTGGGACTGAATATTTGAATATATCAGATATCTATCATGTTGTTATTATTGTTGTTGATGGGAAATTATAACAGAGGAATATATTTGCCATTTTAATATCAAGAACACCCATTACGTGCTGCCACCACAGAAGGCGGTGTTAAGAGGTCGTGGTCATAATATTTCTGTGAGATCAGCCTGGTATTATGTTCATACTATGAGCAACATCATTTTTCAGTGACGCTGACCCCCGGCTCACCTTTTCTCAGCGCTCCAGTGATGCATTGAAGCATCAACCAATTTTTGTTTCTAACTGTGTTATTTAGCCAAGTTAGCTGATGCTATGGTAGCTTGCTGTGCATTGCGGCGCACAGGGGGGTGTAATGTTCGGTGAGACGTGATGGTAAAGTCGGGCTCAAACATTTATCAAAAGCATCCAGATATATTTTATGACCAAACACAAATTTAAGATGATGTTTTGTTAAGGTGCTTTGTGGCATGTAGCAGACGCAGACAAGCCCGTCACAACGCAGCTACGCAAATGAGCGCTTGAACATTTCAACAAGACCTTGGTGATCAGGTAGCTGGTTATGCTGCTGCCTTGTTGCTCATAGTTTGAACATGGCACAAGTCAGACGCTATTTAATGGTTCGCAGTGTTAGCTTCATTAGCAGGGTTAGCTTCACTAGCAGCATTAGCAGGGTTAGCTTCATTAGCAGGGTTAGGTTCATTAGCAGCATTGTTAGCAGTGTCTGTTAACAGAAACTCAAAGATTAGCATTTGAAACTTTATAAGACAAATCACGCTCCTAAGCGTTAGCATGATAGTGACGGTGTGCTCTTCTTCTCCAGGTTTCACTCTCAACAACACCATCTACCAGCTGCTGGTAGCTCGATACTCCGACATCGACATGACCATCGACTTCGACAACTTCGTGTGCTGCCTGATGAGGCTGGAGATGATGTTCAGTGAGTCTGACGAAGGCTAGCAAACACAGTTCACAGTTCAAGTTTCTCTTTAGCTTCTGTTTGGGACTCTATATGAGACAGAGAACATACCAGGGACTCCCTCTTGTATGTCCCTTGGAAAGATAATTACAAGCTAATGATAGCCAATGACCTAATGAAGTTAGCTAACACTAACGACACAGCCTCGAAATGGGTCAGAAAAACTCTGACATGTGCCTCCTCTTCCTCCTCAGGGATCTTTAAGAACCTTGATTCTAATGAAAGCGGCTCCATCCAGCTCGACTTCTGCCAGGTGAGAACAAAACTGCTCATCTAAAGAACCAGAACCAGAACTAGAACCAGGTCAGCAGGACCTGCCTGTTCTCAGTCTGAACTCATCAAATACCACCACTTACGCATCCTGGAGCGTTGGCAACAGACACAGGAGGATACCTAGCGCGTCACATGCAGGCGTGAAAGCGGCGATGTTTGACGAGTTCAGATGAGAACGTGTTGGCAGAACACACCTCAGTCAGTAACAGCAGCTCAGGTGCTGACCTGGTTTCTCTGTCTTCTTCCTGCAGTGGATAAACTTCGCCATGATCTGAGCCGCCACTCCGTGTTTGCCTGGAGCTTCAGTGTTACCGCAGCACGCCATATTCCTGTTTAAAGCTGCAGCTTCTCTTCCTGTCACTGTTTTATATTCCAAACACTACCTGACTGAGTCCATGTAAAGTCAATAAAGTAACCCAGAGACATTAAGCAACTGTGTTTGTGATCCTCTCCACTATGGTTCCATCACGTGTCCGAGAGTCTCTGAGCGTTGTTAGCAGTGTTAGCTTCATCAACAGTGTTAGCTCCATCAACAGTATTAGTAGTGTTAGCTCCATCAACAGTGTTAGCAGTGTTAGCTCCATCAACAGTGTTGACGCTGGGTCCATGGTGTGGCCAGAATGTTCTGTTGAGAACACTGGGGGAACCCACACGCAGGACACAAACAGCTGGTGGGAAAAAATAAGGATTTATTCCAACAAAAGGAAAAAATGGTGAATGGTGGGGAGCGGGGTCCAAGGGTCAAGTGAGAAGGGTGAGGGGGATGATGAGCAGGGCTGGCTGGGGAGCAGATGGGTGGATGGCTGGCAGGTTGGTTGGAAAACGGAGAGGCAGATGCGTACTGGTCCTGGAACAGACGGAAAATCAGGATTAACAAAAAGGCAGAAACAACACGGGAAATCACAAGCAATAAATTGTCCTTTTTTTGAAGTCTGGCCTGAGAGAACTACCACAGAGGGTTGAACAACATTCTGGCGATGAGTGGGTGAGAACCAGGGGTAGATGTAGACTGGAGGTTGATGAGCTTGATGGAAGGCAGGTGAGTGTAATCAGCCAGGTGAGTGTAATCAGCCAGGAGCCAGGGAAGGGAAGCCACAAGACAGTGGGGAAAGGGGTGGGGAAAACACAGGAGAACACTGGGAAATGCAGTCCAACAGCACACAGCTGCAACAGATCTGGGTCGAGAGCTGGGCGTTTTTTGTTAACAATGTTCCCAGCAGATGAAAACACCCGTTCTGACCTCACTGCAGTGCCAGGTATGACCAACTTTTGCCTTGCTATTTGAGCAACGTTTGGATACTTCAGTGCGCCTGTAGTTTTCTACCACAAGAGTGGATCCTGGTCGGCTCGTGGTGGTGTCCCATCTGGTAACGTTTCATCTCTTCTTCATTAAGGGGAGGCAGCAGGTGCACCACTCTCCCTGTATGTCTCCCCGAACAGGTCACACATCACAGACAGTACTGTAGCTAGTAGCTAGTTCACTTGTTTGCTGTCTAACTTGGAGCCTTTGGAGCACTGTGTTTTATATATATATATATATATATATGTAATAGAATAGAATAATGTTTATTCAGACATGTTTAAAAGAAACACACAAGCTTTGGTTAGAAAAAATAAAAATAAAATAAATATATAATAATAAAGAAATAAAAAATGAAAGACATGAATAATCAAGTTGCGCGAAGTAAAGGTCAGCCATTCAGCAAGTCACAAAGACAAACCAAAGAAAACAAAAGAACAAAAGAACAAAAAAACAAAACAAACAAAGAAATACAACTCTCGAAAAGGAGCAGGCAGGAAGTGTGAACTTATCTAGTCCTACCCCTTTTTTCTTTCTATATTTTATCTTTAAACTTTATGCTGAACCTAGATTTGTAAGCTCTCCGCTTCGTTTAACATACAACTCAAACAAATCAAGCAAGAAAAACATAAAAATAACATTGCAATCAGAATGAGACTTACTTCAACAGGACAACCTACATGTCCTGCTCCATCATATATCCCCTCAGTATGTTCTTTTTGAACATTCGTTTGAACTTATTTAAAGATGAACATGCTTTCAGTTCCTTGTTACAATTATTCCTCCGAGAACCATCACCTTATCGTGGTGGAGGAGTTTCAGTGCCCTAATGACCCTAGGAGCTGTGCGTTTTGCCCCTGGTAAGGTTTCCCAAGGCAGATTGGTTCTGGGCGAAGGGTCAGACGAAGAACGGTTCAAAACACCCTTCATGATGGATAAAAGCAAGGATCCGTGTACCCGGCCCGGAGGGTTACCGGGGCTCCGCCCTGGAGCCAGGCCTCGGGTTGGGGCACGTGGGCGAGCGCCTGGTGGCCGGGCTTTCACCCATGGGGCCCGGCCGGGCCCAGCCCGAACCGGCTACATGGGCTCGTCCCCCTGCAGGCCCACCACCCGCAGAGGGATCCGTAAGGGTTCGGTGCAGTGTGGCTTGGGCAGCAGACCAAGGCAGGGGCCTTGGTCTGCTGCCCAAGCCACACTGCACACCCCGATCCTCGGCTACAGAAGTTGGCTCTTGGGACATGGAACGTCACCTCTCTGGCGGGGAAGGAGCTGGAGCTGGAGGAAGAGGTTGAGCGCTACCTGCTAGATATAGTCGGCCTCACCTCAACACATAGTTCCGGCTCTGGAACCCAAGTCCTTGAGAGGGGGTGGGCCTTCTCCTTCACTGGAGTTGCACCGGGTGAGAGGCAGAGGGCCGGGGTGGGCTTTCTGATAGCCCCCAGACTCTCTGCCTGTACGTTGGGGTTTACCCCAGTAGACGAAAGGGTTGCTTCCCTGCGCCTTTGGGTCAGGGAACAGGTCCTGACTATTGTCTGTGCTTATGCGACGAACAACAGCTCAGAGTACCCGCCCTTTTTGGTGTCCCTGGGACGGGTGCTGGACAGTGCCCCAACTGGGGACTCCATTGTTCTGCTTGGGGACTTCAACGCTCATGTGGGCAATAACAGCGGGACCTGGAGGGGCGTGATTGGGAGGAACGGCCTGCCCGATCTGAACCCGAGTGGTGTTCAGTTATTGGACTTCTGTGCGGGTTGCAGTTTGGCCAAAACTAACACCATGTTCAAACATAAGGATGTCCATCAGTGCACATGGCACCAGGACAGCCTAGGTTGCAGGTCAATGATTGACTTTGTAGTCGTATCATTTGACCTGCGGCCATATGTTCTGGACACTCGGGTGAAGAGAGGAGCAGAGCAGTCAACTGATCATCACCTGGTGGTGAGTTGGATCAGATGGTGGGGGAAGACACCTCGCAGACCTAGGAGGCCCAAACGAACAGTGAGGGTCTGCTGGGAACGCCTGGCGGAAGAACCTGTCAGGTGGTCTTCAATTCCCACCTCCGGGAGAGCTTCGACCGCGTCCCGAGGGCAGAGAGTGACATTGAGTCCGAATGGGCCTTGTTCCGCTCTGCCATTGTCGAGGCGGCGGCTGCAAGCTGTGGCCGCAAGGCTGCTGGTGCCAGTCGTGGCGGCAATCCCCGAACCCGCTGGTGGACACCAAAGGTGAGGGGAGCCGTCAGGCTGAAGAAGGAGGCCTACAGGGCATGGTTGGCCTGTGGGTCTCCTGAAGCAGCTGACGGGTACCGGCGGGCCAAAGCGGAGCACAGCGGCGGTTGCGGAGGCAAAAACTCGGGCGTGGGAGGAGTTTGGTGAGGCCATGGAGGAAGACTATCGATCGGCTCCAAAGAGGTTCTGGCAAACCGTCCGGCGCCTCAGGGGGGGAAGGCAGCAACTTGCTCACACTGTTTACAGTGGGGGCGGGGAGCTGCTGACGTCAACTGGGGACATTGTCGGGCGGTGGAAGGAATACTTTGAGGAGCTCCTCAATCCCACCAACACATATTCCAGTGAGGAAGCAGAGACGGGAGTATCAGGGGCGAGTCGTCCAATTTCTGGGGCAGAAGTTGCCGAGGTAATGAAACAACTCCGAGGCAGCGGAGCCCCGGGGGTGGATGAGATTTGTCCTGGATATCTCAAGGCTCTGGATGTTGTAGGGCTGTCCTGGTTGACACGCCTCTGCAACATTGCGTGGACATCGGGGGCAGTGCCTCTGGAGTGGCAGACCGGGGTGGTGGTTCCCATCTTCAAGAAGGGGGACCAGAGGGTGTGTTCCAACTACAGGGGGATCACACTCCTCAGCCTACCTGGTAAGGTCTACTCCAGGGTGCTGGAGAAGAGGGTCTGGTCGATAGTTGAACCTCAGATTGAGGAGGAGCAATGTGGTTTTCGTCCCGGACGCGGAACCGTGGACCAGCTCTTTACCCTCGCTGGGGTGCTGGAGGGGGCATGGGAGTTTGCCCAACCAGTCCACATGTGTTTTGTGGATTTGGAGAAGGCTTACAACCGTGTCCCCAGGGGCATCCTGTGGGGGGTGCTCCGGGAGTATGGGGTTGGTGGCCCCTTGCTAAGGGCCATCCAGTCCCTGTACCGAAGGAGCACGAGTCTGGTTTGCGTGGCCGGCAATATGTCGGACCTGTTCCCGGTGAGAATTGGACTCTGCCAGGGCTGCCCTTTGTCACCGGTTCTGTTCATAACTTTTATGGACAGAATTTCTAGGCGCAGCCGAGTGGTGGAGGGTGTCAGGTTCGGTGACGGGAGGGTCTCGTCTCTGCTTTTTGCGGATGACATGGTCTTCCTAGCTCCATCGAACAGTGACCTCCAGCTCTTGCTGGGACGGTTCGCAGCCGAGTGTGAAGCGGCTGGGATGAGAATCAGCACCTCCAAGTCTGAGGCCATGGTCCTCAGCTGGAAAAGGGTGGATTGCCCTCTCCAGGTCGGGGGGGAGGTCCTTCCTCAGGTGGAGGAGTTTAAGTATCTCGGGATCTTGTTCACGAGTGAGGGTAGGATGGAGCGGGAGATTGACAGGCGCATTGAGGCGGCGTCAGCAGTGATGCGGGTGCTTAACCGGTCCGTTGTGGTGAAGAGGGAGCTTAGCCAAAAAGCGAAGCTCTCGATTTACTGGTCGATCTACGTTCCAACCCTCACCTATGGTCATGAGCTCTGGGTAGTGACCGAAAGAATGAGATCGCGAGTACAAGCGGCCGAAATGAGTTTCCTCCGCAGGGTGGCTGGGCTCAGCCTTAGAGACAGGGGGAGGAGCTTGGACATCCGGGAGGGACTCGGAGTAGAGCCGCTGCTCCTCCACATCGAGAGGAGCCAGTTGAGGTGGTTCGGGCATCTAGTAAGGATGCCACCCAGACGCCTCCCTTGGGAGGTGTTTCGGGCGTGTCCAACCGGAAGGAGACCTCGGGGTTACCCCAGGACACGCTGGAGGGATTACATCACCCGGCTGGCCTGGGAACGCCTCGGGGTTCCCGCGGAAGAGCTGACGGAAGTGGCTGGGGAGAGGACTGTCTGGGCTTCTTTGCTGAGGCTGCTGCCCCCGTGACCCGGTCCCGGATAAGCGGAGGATGACGACGACGACGACAACGACGACAACAACTCCTTTAACTGTAATACAGTGATATTTTGTGTTTGTTCTCACTAATTGTTTCTTAAAGATGGTTCCCTTCAGGTCGTGCTGATTTTCTCTCATTTGAAACAACTCTTGGATCCTGTCTGGTAATAATTTATTTTTAGCTTTATACATGATTTGAGCTGTTTTGAAGTCAACCAGATCTTTAACTTTTAGAGATTTTGATTTGATAAAGAGTGGGTTTGTTCTCTGTAAGTTGTTTTATTTACAATTCTTATGGCTCTTTTTTGAAGAATATAGATTGGATTTGTGTTTCCCCACACTTCCGCACAGTAGCTTATGTATGGAAGAATAAAGGAGCAAATTCCATTAATGCAAGTGAAGTTGTCCTGTTAGCTCGAAATCCACATTGCTGATCACACAGTACATTATGTTTAATGATGAAATCATTCAGTCTGCTATAGAAGAGTTTTCTGAGTATTTTTGAAAAGTGTGCCAGTGAGGAGACGGGTCTGTAATTTGAGAGCTTGTGTCTATTTCCAGTCTTGTGTATTGGTATGACCTTTGCTATTTTCATTTTTTTAGGAAATATACCAGTCTTTAGGGATTGATTACAGATATGTGTCAAAGGTTTCACCACACACTCAATGATGTTTTTGATCATAGACATATCAACACCATACCAATCTGCTGACGTCTTGCTCTTAAATGATTTCACAATTTCAATCATTTCATTTTCATCTGTTCCCCTTATAAACATAGATTAATTTACAATTAAGTCATCACTTTCAACCCTGTAGGGGAAATACCTCTTTTAAAATATTTGCACTCGTAATAATGAATTTGGGGCACCACCCTCCTAAGGAGGGAAGCAACTAATCAAATTAATAACTCCGTAAAGTACTTATTAAATCATCAGCACGCTTATCAATAATGAATCAATCTCAATATCTGGGTTATGATTCCTCTAGACAGTGATCTCAGCTCCTGTACACAGATATACATCTCAAACAACGACTTGGCGATAAATGAAGATTTATTTAACTAAATGGATAACACTGACTAAATGAATAGCAAATGATGATTATATGACACCACACAAATTAACAATATATATATATGAATGAAATGAAAAGTAACACTCGTTTGGTTTGTTTAGTTTGGCGATAGTGGGAGAGTAACACTGAGACGGCCTATGATAAACGGGAACCGCAGTAATGTGCAAAACCATTCACTTAGACCTAATGAAACCTAAATTACTATCAGGATAATTTAACTAAGCCTCCTGTTTGACCTCTCTCTTCACCGCATAGCGGTTAGCTCGGATTATGGAAGTTTTGGGCCTACTTTTCAACAGCGGTGATCACAGGTGGAGCTTCGTCGGGGTCCCTGGACTATCGCGAGCTGCTCTGGGGGTTTCCAGCAGAATGGCACGGCCGTTTCACAGCCGAGGGAGCGGTTGGATTCACGATGTCCGGTGGGTACCCCGTGGCTGGTTCACGCTGCGGGAGGCCTTTGGGCTGGATGGAGAACACTGTGGCCAGTGGCGGGCAGCCGGTTCCAAGGAATCTGGAGCGGAGAGTGGTCGACAGGTGCCGGTCTGCTTCGTTCTGGTTACTCGTTTATAATAATACGACAACACGTAAAAATGTTGAAAACACTGAAGATGAAAGAAAACTGGATTGATAAAATTTCAAAGTTCAAAATAACTTTGCTCGTGAGCATAAACGTGTTAAAAACATAATAAAAGAAATAACGCTCTACTAAAAAGGTAAAATGTGAACAAATACGACAGACAAAAACGAGGGAAAAATAGTTAAAAGTTAAGAGCACAAAAAACAAGAGAGGACAAGAATCAAGAGCGAAATACAAGAGGGGAAACACAAGAGGAGCAAAACACAAGAGAGCAACACAATAGGGACAAGAGCAGGCGGCGCTCGGGTATTTCACTAGGTCAAAAAGTGGGCGGTGATCCTGATCCAAAGGGGAGGTTTTCCTCGTGATGAAGAATATATCCCTTTAAGATCTTAATCGAGGAAAACTTTAATTCTTTCCTGATACGAGGTCGTATACTTTAATATGTTATGCGCAAGTGACGCATACTCTTCCCACTATGGTCCACATTATTTCTTAATATCCAACTAAACACACAGATTAATATTAAATCAAAATACACTTATTCTGCCATGATATCAGCCAGCCTACATCAAATACACACACTCTGATTAATTTGATGACAATTGAGGTGTAAAATAGGCGAGAGCCTTGAAGGGCCAGACGGCTCCCAACTTCTTCTCCTCTGCCTCACTTCAACTTTTACCATGGATAGGCCACAATATCTTAGATTCAGCAAGCTGGTATTCAAAAACACACTGGAGACACAAAGAATCAGGTGCAACTGAGTTTTAATGTGTCCACATGCATAAACACATGCAACTCACGAGTCAAGCCCCGAAGCAAGACTGAAAATTCTCTACAGAACACTTTCTTTTATGCCGGAGAGTCTCCACCTTTTTTCCTTATGCCTTCCCATTTCGGCCGAATTCTATTGGTGAAAAACATTTCCTTTTTTTGTCCATTTCTGCCCTGGCCATGATCTAATCTAATCGCTTTTGTCCAGGGCTGGCCCAAGGTATGGTGTGTTTTAATCATGTGTGTGGTTACAACAGTCATTCACCTTACATGGATACTGTACATAGGATACAACACAACTTAATCATTAAACATAATCAACTTGTATAGAATAAAGTATCATTGTATGATTCTCTTTTAAACGTAATCAATCTATGCAGAGTAAAGACCTTTACCTGATTATTCATAAAATCTTACACTACACAATGTATAATGATAAACAGAATGAAGGAACACATAGTCATGCAACAAGTTGATTAATACTACCTCATTATATCTTCATTAAATATATATATAAAGTGGACTTCTTTATGGTAACTCTTCCTAACTCCGCCATGAGGTGGCAATATGGCTACATGTTAGGGAGTTGAAATTAACATTTAATTATGCCACATACCAAAACTTTTGGTCTTAACAAAAAAACATTCATATTAGAAGCTGATCATGTTATGTTCAAGTCAAAATATGTTACACGGTAATAAAGAGGCACAAGGATTTGATGTTTCAGTCCTTGTCGCAATAGAGCCTTTGTCTCTCCCCAGAGTCACATGTAAGTGGCAGAATGCAGTCATCAAAGGGTATATTGTTTTTCAAAGCAGAGTTGGTAATAAAAACTAGTACCCCCCCCCTTCATCAGTTAATGTCCTGATTTGAATAGTCTTCACATGATGTCCTTGAGACAGACGGACGGTCTTTCTCCTGATCGGGTCAGGTGGGGACAGGATAATAATATTTGGCCTGGCTGAGAAAATACATCGATATGTCCCTACAACATCATCTCTACAGTCATTCCTTTCAATCTCTCTAGCCAGACCAGGACCAACTAAAAAAAATCATTAAATCATCTGCAACTAAGTTCATGTCACTGACAAAGAGATGTCAGCTCTTTCAAATGAAAAAGAGAAAACAAAGCTAGGGACATGTAGGCGACCCTAAAATATTATTTATTGATTCAGATTCAGATTCAGACAACTTTATTGATCCCACGTGAGGCAATTCATTTGCAGCATATTCATACTAAGCATCAAACACAACAACATACAGTTTCCTGTGTGATGCACAGTCCAGCAGAACAGACCACGAGGTCACTGAATGACCCAAGTTTAAATAAAGATTTAAAAATAAGTAAAAAATATTGTTACATCCAATATATTAAAAATGTGTAGACTATTGTTTTTGTTTTTTGATCTGTGGAGGAAGTATTGTATTTTAAATATGAAATTATTCCACTCAAAAGTATTTTGTTACAAGTTACATTTGCTTTTTATCGGCCTTATCAAATACAAATACAAATACAAATGACAAAATACTCAAATGTAATTGAAATCTGTGTTGTAAATACATGTAACAGAGATACTGTCCCTCCCTGCCTGGAGCCTTGATGATGTTTTTTGTGTCTGTTTTGTGGCGACACTGAGAAGCCATTTTCCTGAGCTCCAGTCTTTATGCTAAGCTGTGCGAACCATGTGCTGGACTTCATGTTATAACCAGTCAAACATTTATCAGCACGTTTTGTTTGCTCTTCTGTTAATGTGATTATTGATGTTGACCAGCTAATAAACCACTGCAGTACCGTCTCTGACCACAGCGTGCCGGTGTAAAACAGGGGGGCGCTGTTTCACTCACCACAGGACACAAAGACACCTGAAGAAGCCTGAAGAGTGACGTCATCTGTGCATTAAAATGACAGCCAGACACTATTTGGATGCTCAGAGTGTAAATACGTTTATTCACTTGCAGTTTCGTTTTATTTTGTTGGGATGAATCAAACACTGCTGCTGCTGCTTCGCTTCCTGTTGCGCTGGTGCTGATGACGCTCCGCCTCCCGCCGGACAGAGCCCCGCCCCTCCCGCCGGGCGGAGCTCTGTGCTGCAGCAGCATCCTGCAGCATCCTGCAGCCGGTCCGACCCGACACGGTGCCGCCGAGCTCAGCTCCAGACTCAGTCCCACCCAGGAGCTGGTCCCACTGTGACGCAGAGCACCGACCGACACGCCGGTGAGTGTGTGTACTGGTTAGACTGGTGTGTGTTGTTGTGTGAACTGGTCTGATCTCTGAGAGTGTGTGAAACGTCTGCAGGACAAAAGAAGCGCGTGTTCACTGATCAGCTGTTTTCACTGACGTCTTTTTGTTTGTTTGTTCGTTTGCTTTTTATTTGTTTTCAGCGATTTCAGGTTGATTCAGCAGAAACTGTTTATGTCATCCTGTTTCTGAACCAATCAGAGAGTCCTCGTGCAGCGTCACTCACACACACTCATTCCGTTAAAATATGAAGACAAAGAAATGTATGAATGATAAACATCAGATTTGGATCCACAGTTTATAAAATCAGAAAAACGTCGTCAGGATTTGTTTTCATGGCAGAAAGCTTGTTTACAAACATCAGAAGAAATGTTGTAAACAAACGTGTGAAGAGATAAACAGAGAATAAATGTGATGATGTTTTGTGTGTTGATGTCATGGGTCCGTCACTTCAACAGAAGAAGTGTCCTGAGACAAACAGAATTTATATTATATGATCACAGTGGAAATTGATTACAGAGCTCCAAAATCAAGAGAACAATATTATTGATTATCCTAAACTTTACTGTCAGTGAGTTTCTAACAGACGTTGTGACGCAGCTGTTTACATCCCTGAAATGACTCACAACACAGCACAGCACAACACAGCACAGCACAGCACAGCACAGCACAGCACAGCACAGCACATCTGAGCCTGCAAAGAAGAAACCGTCCTGTTCCTGACGTGTCGTGTTATAAGGTGACGACAAGCTGAAAGAGGTGATTTAAAGTGAGACAAAAACAAAGTTAACTCAATGCTAAACAAACAAAGACAACAACACAGGTTCACACTGGTAGTTTTGCATTTCAGTCAGATTAAAGTTCAAACCAGCGACGTCTGTGTGAATGTTACACACTGATCGGACTCTTCGGGGCCCCGTTAACCTCCTCAGGGCCCCGCTGGTCTCACAAGTTAAAGGGGGACTTGTGTGTTTTTCAACCTGGACCCTGTTTTCTCGTGTTTTGTGTCTGAGTGTCTGATGGAGACAAGATCTGGAATCAGTCCAGTACTGAGGGTGCGCTGCAGCCTCCAGCAGCAGAACAGGCTGCCATACTAAAATAATGTTGGAGCGTCCGGAGCCGACAGACGCACACATCCCACTGGGCAGAGAGACGCAGCGAGACTTTACAGTGATGCTTCATTTATAAGCATTACTGTCCCCCTTGTTGTTGTTGTTGTTATTGTTGTTTGGCACCTACAATCACTTTGCACTAAATATGCTGTCTTTTATTCACTGCTCATTATCATTATCATTATTATTATTATTATTATATTATTATTATTATTATTATTCCCTATACAATTAGGGAAAAGTCAGTGAAGAGTTTAGGTAGGTGGTACAATGTAGAGTTGAATGATAAGGAACAGGTGGTGACATTTAGAAAAGAGGTGGCTGAAGGATTGGCTAGAATAGATAAATCAGAGCTTCCAGGAAAATTGAAGTTGTGGTGTTTACAATTTGGACTATATCCCAGGTTAATGTGGCCATTGTCAGTTTATGAAATCCCAATATCTGTTGTGGAGAGAGTTGAAAGGTCGGTTAGCTCCTATATTAGGAAGTGGTTGGGCGCTCCTAGGTGCCTAAGTAGTGTTGCATTGTATGGAAAAGGGATACTTCAACTGCCAGTATCTAGTTTGACAGAGGAATTTAAATGTACTAAGGTCAGGACAGAGCTTTTGTTGTCTGGGAGTAAGGATGTAGTAGTTAGGAGTGTGGTTCCAAATCCAACCAAGGGGAGGAAGTGGAACCCAAGAACGGCAGTTCAGCAGGCAGAGGCAGCTCTTAGGCATGCGGAGATCGTAGGTAATGTTCAGTTTGGCCGGGGAGGCCTGGGGCTTGGCTCAGGCAAACCGGTTTGGAATACAGCAGGTCCCAAAGATAAAAGAAAGCTGGTTGTGGAACAGATACGTAGACAGGAGGAGATAGTAAGGGGTGCAAAGGTAGTGGCCCAGGCTAAACAGGGACAGTGGTTGAATTGGGAAAGTGTAGAGAAGAGGAAGCTCAGTTGGAGGGACCTTTGTATGGAGGAGAATAGTATTAAATTCCTGGTAGGGGCTACATATGATGTGCTACCAACTCCCCAGAACCTAAAACTAGGGGTAAATGAGGACCCATCATGCCCATTGTGTTCACGTACCGCAACCTTAAAGCATATTTTGTCAGGCTGTAAGGTTAGTTTGTCACAAGGCTGATATACATGGCAACATAACCAGGTGTTGAAATGTTTAGCTGCAGGAATCGAAGGGAAACGAAGAGAGGTCAATTCAGAAGGTTATAAAGATAGGAATTTAGCAATTCAGTTTGTCCGTGAGGGAGAGAAATACAGAAGGGATAAGTTAGTAAGGAGGCAGGGGTGTGGCCGCCTAGTAGGTGCTTGTGATTGGGAAATGCAGGTAGATTTAAGGGGAAAGCTTGTTGTTCCCCAGGAAATAGTTTGTACTAAGCAGAGGCCTGACATAGTGTTGTGGTCATTGAGTCAACGGATAGTTTATTTCATTGAACTGACAGTTCCCTTCGAAGACTCAGTGGAAGAAGCTTATGAAAGGAAAAAGCTTAGATATGCAGATTTAGGAGCAGAAGCTGAGCAGCGAGGATGGAAGACTAGGATTTGTCCAGTGGAAGTGGGGTGTAGGGGATTTATAGCAAGATCAGCTATCTCGCTCCTGGAGGAACTCGGAGTGCGGGGACAGAGTTTGAAGAAGACAGTGAAGGAAATGTCAGATGAAGCCATGAGAACCAGCAAGTTCATTTACTACAGAAGGAATAATGTTAGTTGGGGGCCAGCAGGGGGAACTACTAAGCAGGGCACATAACTCCTTGAGATCTGGTGGAGAGATCCACTTCCTGTCAGGAGGAAATTCAGGAAGAGGAAGGCTATTTAAGTGTGGGAGTGGCCTATTTGAATCCCTTTTGCTTGAGGCCATGCTGCAGGGTGAGTGTGTTTGCTGATCCTGTGAGTTCATTTATCTCCTCTAGCTTTAACTTATAGTGTAGTTATGTTATGTAGTGTGTGAATTAGAGTGTGAATTAGGGCTGTGAAAGCCATGTGTAAGTAAGGAGGAAGAGGAAGGTTATTTAAGTGTGGGTGTGGCCTAGTCGAATCCATTTGGTGGCCATTTTGAGGCCATGCGGCAGGGTGAGTGTGTTTGCTGATCCTGTGAGTTCATTTATCTCCTTTAACTTTAGCTTACACTGTAGTTATGTTATGTAGTGTGTGAATTAGAGTGAAGGTTATTTAAGTGTGGGAGTGGCCTAGTTGAATTCATTTTGTTTGAGGCCATGCAGCAGTGGGGAGGTAGACTGTACTGCCTAACCCGGCGGGGGAGGGTGATAGCCTAGCAAGGCTTCCTTCCCTGGGTCTACCTCCTGTGTGGTAGTATAGGTAAGGTAAAGGAGGTTGTGTGGTCAGTGTGTGGAGCAGTGAGACCTGGCATTAGGGGAGTGTCTCTGGGACGCCAGAGTTCACTGTCTAGCCTCCTGGAGGTGTCGTGGGACCAACTAGACGAAACACTGGTGAAAGGAGGTTCCCACCCGATGAATTGAATTGAATTATTATTGTTATTATTATTATTATTATTATTATTATTATTATTTATTGCCGTTTCTTGTATTTTTTTTTGCATGTCTAGATTTTTTTTCACTCTTAAATCTTTAATCTGACTCTTCCCCCTTGACTGCTGTAATCTTATCTTATCTTATTCGTACGGAGACTGGTGGGTTTGGTGACGGTGATTTCTGGTTAAACTAAAGGAGCCTCCTCTTTAACACGAAGGTCTGTCTCTGTCGGGATCCTCTGCATCATGTTTGTCTGATCCTGTCAGTGACAAAAACAAACACTGTTAAACAGCTGTTCCACCCAAATGAGACTAAACAGGAGGACAGGGCTAAGTGACGTGGCCCTAAAATAATATCAGGATATTTTAGGACAACAGTATTCTTTTTTTTACGATATGTTTTGGGGTATTTTTGGCCTTTATTTGACAGGACAGACAAGCATGAAAGAGAGGGAGTGACATGCAGCAAAGGGCCACAGGCTGGAGTTGAACCTGGGCCGCTGCAGCAACAGCCTTGTACATGGGGCGTCTGCTCTATCCACTAAGCCACCGACGATATCGGTATAAAAAATGATATCAGGATTATCGTGATCGAGCCCTACGTGGGGAAACCCAAAGCTGTGTTCACGGCTCTGCAGCCGATGGGTTTGCTCTCATGTTTTCTTTTCCTGGTGCGTCACGTTTAACGTCACAAACGGCCTGAGAACAGGTACGTAAACAAGAGTAAAGCAGCACAGAGGCCAGTGAACATGTTACAGTGGCTACTTCCTTTATATCTCTGACTTATTCAGTCTCTCAAACTGCAGACTCATCTGGATCGATACTGGGCGGAGACAGATGGTGTTTTGTGGCGGCGTGTTTCTGCATCTCGCCGGTAAAGGGGCTAAAATGAGTGCGTCCTCCCAGGTGTTTGTTTCCATCATGGCTGATCAGAGCCAGTAAATACCTGTCACTACTGCAGAGTCATTGAATCTAGGTGTGAAGGCTGATTGTAACCGTCACATTAAGGGGCCAGATGATATTTTTTGTGCAGTGGGCGGGTCTTTAATGGATTGGTTACATCATCTAAATCACATGGATTAGACATGAAAGACAAGTTTAAAACAGATGAGCAAAAACTATAAAGTGAAACAGTTCAGTTCGGAAAACCAGATCATGACTCGGGGCCCCTAGACATCACCGGGGCCACAGGACGGAGGAGCCCTCAGAGATAACGCTGTACTTTAGCTTCTGATAAATGTGCCGTTCATCAGAAGAAGCTTTGGAAACTGCATCAAACCAGCCAGAGTCCAGCTCCCTGTCTAATCCCAGTCTGGCAGCGGGGTGGTATTTTTGGTGGAGCTCCAGAAAACACAGAGAGCTTTCAGAGTGCTGAGTCAGCTGCTCTCAGGCTGCCTCATTGATCTGAGTGCACAGTGATGGTAGGACACAACCGACTGCAGATAATCATCATCCTCAGTATCAACTGAGCTGCACATTCCTCATTCATCAATCAGCTGTTTGTCTATCAGCGTCATTTACCTGCAAACTTCCTGGAACGGTGAGGCACTTATTGTCAGGACGCCTCCATTTAACAACACACACACGTGATTACGTTTAGCCAACACACACACACGTGATTACGTTTAGCCAACACACACACGCGCGGTTATGTTAAGGAGAAAAGAACAGGGTTGGTGGTTGTTGGTTTTGATTCAAAGACTCCGTGTCAGGTTTTCATCAGAGACTTTTCAGATGTCCCAATTTTTCGACCAATGTTCCAAAACCAGACTCAGTTGGTAGAAAGCAGAAGGTCTGACTGTCTGGAGAAAGTGACCAAGATGGAGGGAAACAATCATTAACCCACAACGGATGAATCTTGTGTCAGTTCGAGCTCAGTGTTTGGTCTGTGATGGCGGTCCAGTGAAGTTGTGTCGGAGCGGATGAAGACTGATGATTTACTTTCATGAATGTTGCTGTAAGCTACTGTCATTACCGAGGATGTCCTGCATCTCTCTGTCTCTCTCTCTCTCTCTCCCTCTGTCTCTCTCTTTCTGTCTCATTGTGTCATACAGATTACTGTTAATTTATCATGCTGATCTGTTCTGTACGACATCTATTGCACGTCTGTCCGTCCTGGAAGAGGGATCCCTCCTCAGTTGCTCTTCCTGAGCTTTCTACCGTTTTTTTCCCCGTTAAAGGGTTTTTGGGGAGTTTTTCCTGATCAGCTGTGAGGGTCTAAAGGACAGAGGGATGTCGTATGCTGTAAAGCCCTGTGAGGCAAATTGTATTTGTGATATTGGGCTTTATAAATAGAGTTGATTGATTGATTGATGTTAGCTTGTTGGTCAGGTTGTGAGTGGGTTCAGTGATGTGTTGTTGTAACTCTGACTGTTCACCAGGATCCAATGAACTAACCACACTTCTGTTCCCTGTCAGCTTCCAACGAGCCCATTGGACGGAGATCAGGTACAAACACCTGCATGTTTATTAATTTCTCTGTGGCTGACTGACCAACTGACCAACCAGAGTCTGTGAGCCTCTACACAGCAGCGCTTTGAGCTAAATGTTAACATCAACATGCTAACATGGTCACAGTGACAATGCTAACATGCTGATGCTTGGCAGGTACAGTGTTCACTGTGTAGAGTTGCAACAGGTACGATAACCGTCTCAGAAAATATCACAGTTACACAGAGTTTGTATGAGAGAACCTTTCTCTGGTCTAATGGTTTCACCCAGGTCCCTCTCTGGGAGTTTTATCCAGAACCTTTCCACCCTCTAAGGGTAGCGTGGGGCTTGGGGAACCACGTCCACCAGCCTCGGGCCTTACAAGGCTCCTAAAGTTTTTTGGGGCTGATGGGGTCCAGAAGAACCCACAACACTCAGGGTTCACAACCAGAGGGTGGAGATTTTGTGAAACCTACTACAGCTTTCACAGCTTTGATGGTGCAGTCGAGTTGGAAACTTGAATTCAGCTCCAAATTGGAACCAAAATTCAAGCTGCCAAGAACCAAGAACCCTTTATGGTATTATAGGGCGTGATGTGATGGTTAAAAAAACAAGAACAATAAACAACATGAACATGGGTAAACATCTGAGTATTTGAGGGTGAAGATCTTTTAACATGCTTTCATCAATCCTTGAAGAACTCCTGCTTCAAAAAGGGTTCTTTGGATGAACAGGGTTCTTGTCTTCAAAAAAGAAAGGTTATGGGGTGAACCTCTGCTCGTCAGTAAGAACCCTTTTGGAACCCTTATTTCTGACAGTGAACAGTTTTTCTGATGTGTTCAGGATGTTTATAGGTGTATCAACGCGGATCCAGAAGGACCGGCAGAAGGCGTTAGGTCATGGCTCGGTCCAGCAGGCCGTACACTACCTGAACCAGGACTTCCAGGCCCTGAAGCAGGAATGTCTGGAGAACAGATCCCTGTTTGAGGACCCAATGTTCCCAGCAGAAGCGGCCTCACTGGGCTTCAAGGAACTCGCTCCGTTCACCGCTAAAACCAGAGGGGTGGAGTGGAAGAGACCAACGGTAAGAACTCTGACAACTCACAGTGACACACAACATCCTCAATGACACAAGCATGAGGTGCTCAGGGCTCGCCGACTCTGTCCGTCATCCTGTGGAGGGTTCTGCAGGCCGACCCTGAGGTCAGCATCGCCCTGGTTCCCTCGTCAAACAGCCAATCAGATTGTTCCATTGGATTTTGGATTATTACAGAAAATAAACAAATGTGTCTGATCCTTCAGGTTCTGTTCAGAGAGATAATCTTCACTAATAAACTTTATGATTATTGAAGTACTAAGCTAACTTTAGGCTGTAAACTAACTACACCACGATCACATGACTTACCGTCACCACCACAGTGAGACTGTAAAGTCGTGATGACGTCCTGTAGTCTCATCTTGTCAGAGACACATAAAGCTGTAACTGACAGTGAGGTATTTACTGACGTCTCTTCAGCTCGTGTTAACTACAGACATTATTTCAACCAAAAACACACCGACTTCAGGCTGAGGGAACAGGAAGTGCTAACATGCTAACATGCTAACTCATGTCCAGGTGTAACGACTCATTATTGGAGCACGTTATTGTAACTGGTGATAACTCAGAGAACATCAGAGGAAACATTTAGTTTGTCTCCACACACCGTTTCCTTTGTCCTCCGTCTTTCCGAGCAGCTGACTGTCATACTGCTGCTGCATGGACTCATTGTTCTCCAGCCGGTGATTGGCTGAACCGGACGCTGCCTCCTGTGTTGTCTGGCACTGTTTGTGGCAGGAAGTGAAGATTTTGTTCAAGCAGATAAGCCAAACAGAAGTGAGAGTGTTCAGAGTGTAGGGACATATCGATGTATATTCTCAGCCAGGCCAAATATTATTATCCTGTCCCCACCTGACCCCGATCAGGAGAAAGACCATCCGTCTGTCTCAAGGACATCATGTGGTACTAGTTTTTATTACCAACTCTGCTTTGAAAAACAATATACCCTTTGATGACTGCATTCTGCCACTTACATGTGACTCTGGGGAGAGACAAAGGCTCTATTGCGACAAGGACTGAAACATCAGATCCTTGTGCCTCTTTATTACCGTGTAACATGTTTTGACTTGAACATTTAATGAAGATATAATTAGGAAGTATTAATCAACTTGTTGCATGACTATGTGTTCCTTCATTCTGTTTATCATTATACATTGTCATCGAATTAATCAGAGTGTGTGTATTTGACGTAGGCTGGCTGATATCATAGCATAATAAGTGTGTTTTGATTTAATATTAATCTGTGTGTTATAATAATGTGGACCATAGTGGGAAGAGTATGCGTCACTTGCGCATAACATATTAAAGTATACAACCTCGTATCAGGAAAGAATTAAAGTTTTCCTCTGATTAAGATCTTAAAGGGATATATTCTTCATCACGAGGAAAACCTCCCCTTTGGATCAGGATCACCGCCCACTTTTTGACCTAGTGAAATACCCGAGCGCCGCCTGCTCTTGTCCCTATTGTGTTTCGCTCATGATTTTTGTCCTCTGTCGTTTTTCTCTTCTCTCCTCTTCTCTTGTGTTTTTCCTCGTTTATTTCTCTTGTTTTACGCGCTCTTAACTTTTAACTGTTGCTTCAATTTTTCCCTCGTTTTTGTCTGTCGTATTTGTTCACATTTTACCTTTTAGTAGGGCGTTATTTCTTTTATTACGTTTTTAACACATTTATGCTCACGAGCAAAGTTATTTTGAACTTTGAAATTTTATCGATCCAGTTTTCTTTCATCTTCAGTGTTTTCAACATTTTTACGTGTAGTAGTAACTTTGACATCAATATCGAACGGCCAGCGATATTGTTGTCGTATTATTATAAACGAGTAACCAGAACGAAGCAGACCGGCACCTGTCGACCACTCTCCGCTCCAGATTCCTTGGAACCGGCTGCCCGCCACTGGCCACAGTGTTCTCCATCCAGCCCAAAGGCCTCCCGCAGCGTGAACCAGCCACGGGGTACCCACCGGACATCGTGAATCCAACCGCTCCCTCGGCTGTGAAACGGCCGTGCCATTCTGCTGGAAACCCCCAGAGCAGCTAGCGATAGTCCAGGGACCCCGACGAAGCTCCACCTGTGATCACCGCTGTTGAAAAGTAGGCCCAAAACTTCCATAATCCGAGCTAACCGCTATGCGGTGAAGAGAGAGGTCAAACAGGAGGCTTAGTTAAATTATCCTGATAGTAATTTAGGTTTCATTAGGTCTAAGTGAATGGTTTTGCACATTACTGCGGTTCCCGTTTATCATAGGCCGTCTCAGTGTTACTCTCCCACTATCGCCAAACTAAACAAACCAAACGAGTGTTACTTTTCATTTCATTCATATATATATATTGTTAATTTATGTGGTGTCATATAATCATCATTTGCTATTCATTTAGTCAGTGTTATCCATTTAGTTAAATAAATCTTCATTTATCGCCAAGTCGTTGTTTGTGATGTATATCTGTGTACAGGAGCTGAGATCACTGTCTAGAGGAATCATAACCCAGATATTGAGATTGATTCATTATTGATAAGCGTGCTGACGAATTAATAAGTAATTTACGGAGTTATTAATTTGATTAGTCGCTTCCCTCCTTAGGAGGGTGGTGCCCCAAATTCATTATTACGAGTGCAAATATTCTAAAAGAGGTATTTCCCCTACAAGAAGAAGACAGTGAAAAAATAGAGGCTACAGCCACAGCAGCGCCCCCCTGAGGCCGTAATGATCACACCGCCGGATGTGTCATCACGCTAATGTTAGCACTGTGTGAATGTAAGATTTAGCATGTTAGCACGCTAATGTGCAAATGTTTATTCAGAGGTTTTCTGCCTGGTCATGCAGGATGTATTCTCTGTGGGTTAATAAATAACAAATGGAATAAGAGTGAACACATGAAGATAAAAACATAATTTTAAAGTTCAAATTTTAAAGTAAATGAAGTATTAAAATGTTAAAGTTTAAACTGACTCATTGTTTAGTTTTAAAATTTAAATTACATGTTAATCTTGATGAGGACAATCATGTGATGTTTAGCGTGTTAGCGTCAAAGCCTGTTTGTCATGTTAACATGAAAAAGTTAGCATGTAAAAATATTACATTCTCACTACGGTTTAACTTTGTTGTCATGGTGACAGACACGATCGTCACTAGAGATGAACCGATACTAGTTTTTCCTTCCCGATACGATTCCGATCCCTGAACCTTCGGTATCTGCGGATACAGAGTGCCGATCCGATACCAGCGCGTAAAATAAAAATGGATGGGATATGAATTGTATCTCTCAACTCCTAAAACTCTGTGTAAAATATTAAGAAATAAATTCATAATAGAAGAATGAATGCTATAAAACTTTTTATTATTATCCAGTGTTGACACAGATCAAGACACAGGTTAAAGTGCAGCCACACAATTTGGTAAAAAGGACATTTTAAAGGCTGCAGTAGAATGTAGGGCTGCACCATATTGGAAAAAAATGACATTGCGTGACATTTTTTTTTTTGCAATATATATTGCAATATTAAAAATTACAAGAATTTTCACCAGATGACTTAAAGGCGCCGTATGTAAGAATGTGGCCAAAACGATTACTGCACTCAAATTCAAAATGCTGCCTCGAGTCGTGTCCACCCGACCCGGCTTCTCTGCTGCTAACGCTGCTGCCGGGATACAGCGGAGGATGAGCCGGCTGCTAATGCTATGTACCGGGACACTGCTGACGCTGCTTGCCGTGCTGCTAACGTCTGTTTCTCAAAAAACTCAGTCGGGTCGATGACCCACCTGCACATGGGCTACAATGTATGATCGAAAATGAATAACAGTTGAAAGTATTACTTTTTATCCGCTCCTGTTGCCTTGATAAAGTTAAAGCATCGCACCGTCATTTCAAACTCAACACTTCCTGAACTTGTTTCAAATTAAAAGCCCCTTATAACCTCAGCTGAGAGAATCCCTCCATTTTCTAAATAGGCTTTTATTGTGAAACATTTGCAGGAACTTGTTGTGGAGAAATCAGTGACTTTTATGTTTGCGTACGGCGCTTCAAATGTAGCTCCTGCCATCTGCTGGCGCTTTTAGGTGACTACAGCAACATGTCGGCTGGCACATGAACAGACACAGTGACTCAAATAATAGTGAAAATAATAAAAATAGGACAAGAATAACCTGATGACATCACACACGCCGTGAAAGACGGCCAGAGATAATTGGTGCCATCGGTCAAGTCACGGCACGATTTTATGACTCCACAATCGTGTGACGTGACATAGTGACTTTCAGAACAGGCAGAAAAGGTGTATAGTGTGAATCAGGCATAAATCCTCCTTTAACGTTTCTCCCTGCTGCACGTCGCTCATGTTCAGTGTGTGACTGCACCGTGTGCATGAGAGAGAGAGAGAGACAGAGAGAGAGAGAGACAGAGAGAGAGAGAGGGGCGAGCTGAGCAATGAGCGGCTTTTCTGAATTAAAACAAAAGTTGTTCTAAAAAAAGAGAAAACATCTCATGTTGTGTCCATGGCGATGTCCAAACGATATATCGTGCAGCCCTAGCAGAGTGCTTTTTAAACTCCGCTCCGTTTCTGTTTCGTTTGCCTGTAGCGTGCGTGTGCATAATGACGTGAGGCATTACGTGGTATCGGACTGGTCATACGCTGTACTTGCCGACGCCCAATGCTGCAGTATAGGCAGTACGAGAGGCATTTCCAGTGCTGGTATCGGTACAACTCTAATCGTCACTGCCACGTTCGTTTGAGAAAATGAAGCAACGCATTTATGTACCGAGTCCACTCTGTGGCTTAGACCAGAGCTGTCGAGGGAACGTGCGTCTGAGGGAACACAAGCGTGAGGGAACCTATAGGAGACATCCAGATGTAACATGATAATATGTAACACAAAAGGGCGTCTCTGATTGGCTGTTTCAGGAGTTGACAGAGAGCCCTCAGTTCATCGTGGGCGGAGCCACCAGGACAGACATCTGTCAGGGAGCGCTGGGTGAGTCAGCTGGTCATGTGACCTCACACACAGTCTTCTACAGAGTGCTGAAGTCACGCCCCTCGGTGAAGCTCATGGGACCTTAGATCGGAAACAATATGACTGGCAGTGAATGAGGAGAGAAATATTATCTTTTGTTCCCGTTTGAGTTGTGACATGAAATCTAAATATGCTGTTACTGAATTTAAAACATCAATTTAAGGTCAAGAAAGTCATACTTTGTGGTAAAACTATTGAGATATAAGCGTTTTAATTAGAAAGAGTCAGAGTACACAGGAGGAGGTCGCGTATGTGACGTCATAGCTTTCGCTCGCTTCCTGCAGCTTGGCCTCCCGCTGAAATTACACTGTTTTATGATTAATGGATTTATGGTTGAAGATGTCTGTGTGTTTTGTGCCAGGTTACAGTCACTGTTTTATGATTAATGGATTTATGGTTGAAGATGTCTGTGTGTTTTGTGTCAGGTTACAGTCACTGTTTTATGATTAATGGATTTATGGTTGAAGATGTCTGTGTGTTTTGTGCCAGGTTACAGTCACTGTTTTATGATTAATGGATTTATGATTGAAGATGTCTGTGTGTTTTGTGTCAGGTTACAGTCACTCCAAGCTGCAGGAAGCGAGTGAAAGCTATGACGTCACATACGCGACCTCCTCCTGTGTAGTTTTTCTAATTACGTTTTTTCAAAAGCTTATATCTCAACAGTTTTACCACAAAGTATGACTTTCTTGACCTTAAAATTTTTGTTTTAAATTCATTAACAACATATTTAGATTTCATGTAACAACTCAAACGGGACCAAAAGATAATATTTCTCTCCTCATTCACTGCCATTCATATTTTTTCCGATCTAAGGTCCCATGAGCTTCACCGGAAGGGGCGTGACTTCAGCGCTATATGCAGTTTGTTTTAGATCGTTGTCAAGCTGAAGGTCCACCTGCATCGTGAATAATGTTACCAAAGTTCATGATGTCAGCGGTGTTAGCTGTGTTAGAGGTGTTAGCAGTGTTAGAGGTGTTAGAGGTGTTAGCAGTGTTAGCGGTGTTAGCTGTGTTAGAGGTGTTAGCTGTGTTAGCTGTGTTAGAGGTGTTAGCTGTGTTAGCTGTGTTAGCAGTGTTAGCTGTGTTAGAGGTGTTAGAAGTGTTAGAGGTGTTAGAGGTGTTAGCAGTGTTAGCTGTGTTAGCTGTGTTAGAGGTGTTAGCTGTGTTAGCTGTGTTAGCAGTGTTAGCTGTGTTAGAGGTGTTAGCTGTGTTAGCTGTGTTAGAGGTGTTAGTTGTGTTAGCTGTGTTAGAGGTGTTAGCTGTGTTAGGGGTGTTAGCTGTGTTAGCGGTGTTAGCTGTGTTAGCGGTGTTAGAGGTGTTAGCTGTGTTAAGGGTGTTAGCTGTGTTAGCTGTGTTAGAGGTGTTAGCTGTGTTTAGCGGTGTTAGCTGTGTTAGAGGTGTTAGCTGTGTTCAACGGTGTTGACTGTGTTAGCGGTGTTAGCTGTGTTAGCAGTGTTAGCTGTGTTAACGGTGTTGACTGTGTTAGCGGTGTTAGCTGTGTTAGCAGTGTTAGCTGTGTTAGCGGTGTTAGCTGTGTTAACGGTGTTGACTGTGTTAGCGGTGTTAGCTGTGTTAGCAGTGTTAACGGTGTTGACTGTGTTAGCGGTGTTAGCTGTGTTAGCAGTGTTAGCTGTGTTAACGGTGTTGACTGTGTTAGCTGTGTTAGCAGTGTTAGCTGTGTTAGCGGTGTTAGCTGTGTTAACGTGTTGACTGTGTTAGCTGTGTTAGCAGTGTTAGCTGTGTTAGCTGTGTTAGCGGTGTTAGCTGTGTTAACGGTGTTGACTGTGTTAGCTGTGTTAGCAGTGTTAGCGGTGTTAGCGGTGTTAGCTGTGTTAGCGGTGTTAGCTGAGCCAGAATGCAGACCAGCTGAGTCACAGAGGAACATGGTCTGTCTAAATATCCCCCAGTAATTGATTTGGTTGATAATTCAATCATAGTTAATATTGATAATGAATGGTCCTCTCTGATGATGAGGAGGAGCAGGAGGAGGAGCAGGAGGAGCAGGAGGAGCAGGAGGAGGAGGAGGAGCAGGAGAGGAGGAGGAGGAGCAGGAGCAGGAGCAGGAGCAGGAGGAGGAGGAGGAGGAGGAGGAGCAGGAGCAGGAGGAGGAGGAGGAGCAGGAGCAGGAGCAGGAGCAGGAGGAGGAGGAGGAGGAGCAGGAGCAGGAGCAGGAGCAGGAGGAGGAGGAGGAGCAGGAGCAGGAGGAGCAGGAGGAGGAGCAGGAGCAGGAGGAGGAGCAGGAGGAGGAGGCTGACGCTGGTCTGAGCGACACTTTGTTTTATCCTTTAACCAGGAAACTGATCATTGGTTCTTTTTCTTTGGTTTTATTAAAGGAGACAGTTCACACTACAGTGTTTGAGACATACAAACATTTGCATCTGAGCATGAAAAACAGATTTCATAGAAATGTACTTGTAGTTGATGAGTTTATGATAAACGTAATAAAGTTCAATGTGTTGAGGTGAAGATCAGTCTCAAACACTGTCACACAGTGGAACGTGATTTGTGTATCCGTTCAGATCTGCTCCGTCATTTCACGTGCTCTTCCTCGGCCTGTGCTCCACCCTTCACCACCATCATTACAATCTGCTGCTTCTCGGTCATCCTGCTGACAAACAAACACACACTGTTGAGGATCGTGCAGCGCTGCAGCTCCACGTTTCGCTCCGCTGGATCAAACCAGGACAGACAGACCCAAACACAGGTCCACAAACTCCAGTCTAGATAACTCAGGTCCAGACCGCTCTGTTTCATGACGAGGCGTAATGGGATCTTACGAGGAGCACCTGAAGGCAGCACTCAGTTCTGACCTTGTATTGATCAGTTCATTGATCATTGACGGACGCTCCATTAGTCGGAAACACTAGCAGCTTAATGTGAAGTAGTGATGTTGTTGTTGATGTTAGCTTAGCATTAGCGCGTCCCTGCTGACCATCAGAGTGTCTGCTCAGGATAATGGACACATTAACGAGCGCCAACGCTTCCCATAAACATTACCTGCATTACTGTACCATCATACCACTTTACCACTGTACCACTGATCCACCGTACTATGATACCACTGTAACATCGTAACATCCTGACAGTATTTGGTCATATTTTGCGGTACTTTCAGAGGTATGATGATGTCATTTCTGTGTGTCCTGTAATTGGACGCTGTGTAGGAGACTGCTGGCTACTGGCTGCTATCGGCTCTCTGACTCTGAACGAGCAGCTGCTGCACCGCGTCGTCCCTCACGGTCAGAGTTTCAGCCATCAGTATGGCGGCATCTTCCACTTCCAGGTGAGTCAGAGGCCACACCCATTCACCTGCTCATGATACGTTCAAGTGGACCTGAGGCGTAGGACCAGGGATACACCTGTTAGGTATCACCTGAGAAAACACAGGACCAAGTGGTGTCAAAACTATCAACTGTTTTTGTATCACAGCCAATCACAATGATTCTTCTCTGAACGCCACGTGTGATTGGCCCACTGGAAAAACTATGCTCCGAATTTTTACAGCATTTTACATCAAGTTTTATAACAAACATTTATATGAAGTGGAATGAAAACCCCTGTGCACTTTAATTCTGTCTGTCCATCTGTCTGTCTGTCTCTCCATCTGTCCATCTGTCTGTCTGTCTCTCCATCTGTCCATCTGTCTGTCTGTCTCTCCATCTGTCCGTCTGTCTGTCTGTCTGTCTGTCTCTCCATCTGTCCATCTGTCTGTCTGTAGTTCTGGCAGTTCGGGGAGTGGGTGGACGTGGTGATCGACGACCGTCTACCGGTCAAAGACGGAGAGCTGTTGTTCGTACACTCGGCTGAAGGCAGCGAGTTCTGGAGCGCCCTGCTGGAGAAGGCCTACGCCAAGTAAGAGCCGAGACTTCCTGACAGCCAGACTGGCGTCAGATCAGTGTGTCCAGACGAATCAGGAGCTTCAGCATCTCTCGTACTCTTTCAAAGTGTCAAACGACACCAAACAAAATCAAATGTGGACCGCAAGGTCTCAGTGAAGGCGCGTTTATTCTCCCATTACGAACGAAAATAGATCCCACTGTCCTCCATGAGGGCGGCACGGTGGTGCGGTGGTTAGCACTGTCGCCTCACAGCACAGCACCCGGGTGTGGGAGCCCTTCTGTGTGGAGTTTGCATGTTCTCCCCGTGTCAGCGTGGGCTTCCTCCCACAGTCCAAAGACATGCAGATTGGGGACTAGGTTAACTGGTAACTCTAAATTGTCCGTAGGTGTGAATGTGAGTGTGAATGGTTGTCTGTCTCTATGTGTCAGCCCTGTGATAGTCTGGCGACCTGTCCAGGGTGAACCCTCCGGCCCAGTGTCAGCTGGGATAGGCTCCGCCCCCCCACGACCCTCCAGAGGATGAAGCAGTTAGAAGATGAATGAATGAATGTCCTCCTTGAATACATCCTGACATGTAGTGATTTTATGACTTGTCACTATGTCACTGAGTCGTTCTGTTCATATAAATGTCTCTGTCATCTCCTGCCGCCGAATCGCTCTTCAACCACGATACACTGCCTCAGCTACTCACATACTATGGACAGGAGGGTTCGTCTGTCTCCGTCTCCGTCTCTAACATTGAGAATAAATGAGCCCTCAAACTGTCTTAAACCTGAATTCAAGAGTCTCAGAAACCAAAAAAACACCTGAAGGTTCTCCTGATACTCTGAGACTTTTCCTCCATTATAGTAACAACAGTGTTTACTATGTGTTTATTGTTTGTTTACTATGTGTTTACTGTGTGTTTATTGTTTGTTTATTATGTGTTTACTGTGTGTTTTGAGGTTGAACGGCTCGTACGAGGCGTTGTCCGGCGGCAGCACCACTGAAGGTTTTGAGGATTTTACCGGCGGTGTTTCGGAGATGTACGAGCTGAAGAAAGCTCCCAGAGATCTTCATCGCATCATCAGTAAAGCTCTGGAGAGAGGCTCGCTGCTGGGCTGCTCCATCGACGTCAGTCACACACATATTTTTGCATAAATTGATTGGTTTTTCTGCAGTGACAGTAGTGTCCTCCAGGAGGAGGTCATTATCTGTCAGAGGTTACGTCCTGTTAGCTGCTGGATGTGTTTTCTGTCTCCTCTTCAGATCACCAGTGCCTTCGACATGGAGGCGGTGACCTTCAAGAAGCTGGTTAAAGGCCACGCCTACTCTGTGACCGCACTCAGACAGGTGAGCTCACCTTCATCAGCTTCATCATCTTCATCAGGAGCCAGTCTGTGTGTGGGACTCTGGATGTTGGTCTTGCTGTCTGCAGGTGGAGTACCGCGGCCGTCAGGAGCGTCTGATTCGGATCAGGAACCCCTGGGGTCAGGTGGAGTGGACCGGCGCCTGGAGCGACAAGTCAGTGCTTCAGTTTCTCTCTGTTTGTCGACTTGACACCAGAAACAAGAGGAAATAATCATTCTTTGTGTTTCAGCTCGTCAGAGTGGAGCGCCATCGACTCAGCAGAGAAAGACGAGCTGCTCTGTAAGATGGAGGACGGAGAGTTCTGGTAGGTTTGGACCCAAGAGACGAGAGCTGACTCAAAGGATGACTGCAGTAACATGTCCTGACCTGTCTGTGTGTCTGTGTGTGTGTGTGTGTGTGTGTGTGTGTCTGTGTGTCTGTGTGTGTGTGTGTGTGTCTGTGTGTGTGTCTGTGTGTCTGTGTGTGTGTGTGTGTCTGTGTCTGTGTGTCTGTGTGTGTGTGTGTGTGTGTGTGTGTGTGTGTGTCTGTGTGTGTGTCTGTGTGTGTGTGTGTCTGTGTGTGTGTGTCTGTGTGTCTGTGTCTGTGTGTGTGTGTCTGTGTGTCTGTCTGTGTCTGTGTGTGTGTGTCTGTGTGTCTGTCTGTGTGTGTGTGTGTGTGTCTGTGTGTGTGTCTGTGTGTGTGTGTGTGTGTGTTTGTGTGTGTGTGTCTGTGTGTGTGTGTGTGTGTGTGTGTCTGTGTGTGTGTGTGTGTGTGTGTCTGTGTGTG